>JAUNZM010002282.1:0-19300 GCA_033459285.1 Clamator glandarius
TATAAATAATAACCCGGCAGGGGGACGTGGGGCTGGCGATGGGGAAACTCTACGGGAACGACTTCAGCCAGACGACCATCTCGCGCTTCGAGGCCCTCAACCTCAGCTTCAAGAACATGTGCAAACTCAAGCCGCTGCTGGAGAAGTGGCTCAACGACGCCGGTGAGGGGCTAGCGGGGCTACCGGCCACGCGGGGACACCGGTCCCCCCCCCCAATCCCCGCCTGGGTTCCCCATCTCTAGGGTGGCCACCGGTTCCCACATCTCCGGAGGGTTCTTCGTCTCTAGGTGGTTCCTCATCTCTACGTGGTTCCCATCCTCGTGTGGTCACCAGGCCCCATCTCCGTGTGGTTCCCATCCCCAGGTGGCCACTGGCCCCGTGTGGCCACCGGCCCCACATCCCCACGTGGGTTCCCCATCTCTAGGTGGCCACCGGTTCCCACATCTCCGGAGGGTTCTTCGTCTCTAGGTGGTTCCTCATCTCTACGTGGTTCCCATCCTCGTGTGGCCACCAGCTTCATGTGGCCACCAGTCCCCATCTCCACGTGGTTCCCATCCCCAAGTGGCCACCGGTCCCCATCTCCGTGTGGTTCCCCATCTCCAGGTGGTTCCCATCCCCGTGTGGCCACCAGCCTCATGTGGCCACCAGTCCCCATCTCTGTGTGTTTCCCATCCCCATGTGGCCACCAGGCCCCATCTCCATGTGGTTCCCATCCCCAGGTGGCCACTGGCCCCGTGTGGCCACCGGCCCCCCCCATCCCCGCCTGGGTTCCCCATCTCTAGGGTGGCCACCGGTTCCCACATCTCCGGAGGGTTCTTCGTCTCTAGGTGGTTCCTCATCTCTACGTGGTTCCCATCCTCGTGTGGCCACCAGGCCCCATCTCCGTGTGGTTCCCATCCCCAGGTGGCCACTGGCCCCGTGTGGCCACCGGCCCCACATCCCCACGTGGGTTCCCCATCTCTAGGTGGCCACCGGTTCCCAAATCTCCGGAGGGTTCTTCGTCTCTAGGTGGTTCCTCATCTCTACGTGGTTCCCATCCCCGTGTGGCCACCAGCTTCGTGTGGCCACCAGTCCCCATCTCCATGTGGTTCCCATCCCCATGTGGCCACCAGTCCCCATCTCTGTGTGGTTCCCCATCTCCAGGTGGTTCCCATCCCTGTGTGGCCACCAGCCTCATGTGGCCACCAGTCCCCATCTCCGTGTGGTTCCCATCCCCATGTGGCCACCAGGCCCCATCTCCGTGTGGTTCCCATCCCCAGGTGGCCACTGGCCCCGTGTGGCCACCGGCCCCACATCCCCACGTGGGTTCCCCACCTCTAGGTGGCCACCGGTTCCCACATCTCCGGAGGGTTCTTCATCTCTAGGTGGTTCCCATCCCCAGGTGGCCACCAGTCCCCATCTCTGTGTGGTTCCCCATCTCCAGGTGGTTCCCATCCCTGTGTGGCCACCAGCCTCATGTGGCCACCAGTCCCCATCTCCACGTGGTTCCCATCCCCAGGTGGCCACTGGCCCCGTGTGGCCACCAGCCCCCCATCCCTCCTTGGGTTCCCCATCTCTAGGTGGCCACTGGTTCCCATCTCCAGGTGGTTCCCATCCCTGTGTGGCCACCAGCTTCATGTGGCCACTGGTCCCCATCTCCACGTGGTTCCCATCCCCAAGTGGCCACCAGTCCCCATCTCCAGGTGGTTCCCATCCCTGTGTGGCCACCAGCCTCATGTGGCCACCGGTCCCCATCTCCATGTGGTTCCCAGCCCCATGTGGCCACCAGCCTCGTGTGGCAACCAGTCCCCATCTCTATGTGGCCACCAGTCCCCATCTCCGTGTGGTTCCCATCCCCATGTGGCCACCAGCCTCATGTGGCCACCGGTTCCCATCTCCACGTGGTCCCCATCCCCATGTGGCCACCAGCTTCATGTGGCCACCAGTCCCCATCTGCAGGTGGTTCCCCATCTCCGTGTCGTTCCCATCCTCGTGTGGCCACCAGCTTCATGTGGCCACTCGTCCCCATCTCCACGTGGTTCCCATCCCCAGGTGGCCACCAGCCCCGTGTGGCCACCGGCCCCCCATCCCCACCTGGGTTCCCCATTTCTAGGTGGCCACCGGTTCCCATCTCCGTGTGGTTCCCCATCTCCACATGGTCCCCATCCCCATGTGGCCACCAGCGTCATGTGGCCACCGGCCTCGTGTGGCCACCAGTCCCCATCTCCACCTGGTTCTCCATCTCCATGTGGCCACCAGTCCCCATCTCCATGCGGTTCCCATCCCCACGTAGCCACCGGCCTCGTGTGGCCACCAGTCTCCACCCCCATGTGGCCACCAGTCCCCATCTCCACCTGGTTCCCCATCCCCATGTGGCCACCAGCGCCATGTGGCCACCAGTCCCCATCTCCATGTGGCTCCCGGGTCCCGTCTCCAGGTGGCCACCAGCCCCCATCTCCACATGGTCCCCATCCCCATGTGGCCACCAGCCCCGTGTGGCCACCGGTCCCCATCCCCGTGTGGGTCCCTATCTCCACGTGGCCACTGGTCCCCATCTCTGTAGGGTCCCCACCTCCATGTGGCCACCAGTCCCCATCTCCAGGTGGCCCCTGGTCCCCGGTTCCCATTTCCACGTGTTATTCGTCCCTCCATGAGATGTTCCCATGGTCCCCACGGTCTTCTCGCCCCCCAGATCCCCTCCACCCCATCTCAGGTGGGTTCCTTGAGGTGGTGGGTCTCCATCCCTACGTCTCCCCACGTCCCCTCCATGATCTCCATCCACGCCTGACACCCCCAACCCCTTTGATCCTCACTGGTCTCCCTCCTCCTACCTCCTCACCCCCCCAGATCCCCTCCACCCCATCTCAGGTGGGTTCCTTGAGGTGGTGGGTCTCCATCCCTACGTCTCCCCACGTCCCTTCCATGATCTCCATCCACCCCTGACGCTCCCAACCCTTTCGATCCTCGCTGGTCTCCCTCCTCCTACCTCCCCACGGTCTTCTCGCCCCCCAAATCCCCTCCACCCCATCTCAGGGGGGTTCCTCCAGGTGGTGGGTCTCCATCCCTACATCTCCCCACGTCCCCTCCATGATCTCCATCCACCCCTGACGCCCCCAACCCATTCGATCCTCGCTGGTCTCCCTCCTCCTACCTCCTCACCCCCCCAAATCCCCTCCACCCCATCTCAGGGGGGTTCCTCCAGGTGGTGGGTCTCCATCCCTACATCTCCCCACGTCCCCTCCATGATCTCCATCCACCCCTGACGCCCCCAACCCCTTCGATCCCTGCTGGTCTCCCTCCTTCTACCTCCCCACACCCTCAGATCCCCTCCATCCCATCTCAGGGGGGTTCCTCCAGGTGGTGGGTCTCCATCCCTACGTCTCCCCACGTCCCTTCCATGATCTCCATCCACCCCTGACGCTCCCAACCCTTTCGATCCTCGCTGGTCTCCCTCCTCCTACCTCCTCGCCCCCCAGATCCCCTCCACCCCATCTCAGGGGGGTTCCTCCAGGTGGTGGGTCTCCATCCCTACGTCTCCCCACGTCCCCTCCATGATCTCCATCCACCCCTGACGCCCCCAACCCCTTCGATCCCTGCTGGTCTCCCTCCTCCTACCTCCCCACACCCTCAGATCCCCTCCATCCCATCTCAGGGGGGTTCCTCCAGGTGGTGGGTCTCCATCCCTACGTCTCCCCACGTCCCTTCCATGATCTCCATCCACCCCTGACGCTCCCAACCCCTTCGATCCTCGCTGGTCTCCCTCCTACTACCTCCCCATGGTCTTCTCGCCCCCCAGATCCCCTCCACCCCATCTCAGGTGGGTTCCTTGAGGTGGTGGGTCTCCATCCCTACGTCTCCCCACGTCCCCTCCATGATCTCCATCCACCCCTGACGCTCCCAACCCTTTCGATCCTCGCTGGTCTCCCTCCTCCTACCTCCCCATGGTCTTCTCGCCCCCCAGATCCCCTCCACCCCATCTCAGGGGGGTTCCTCCAGGTGGTGGGTCTCCATCCCTACGTCTCCCCACGTCCCCTCCATGATCTCCATCCACCCCTGACGCCCCCAACCCCTTCGATCCTCGCTGGTCTCCCTCCTCCTACCTCCTCACCCCCCCAAATCCCCTCCACCCCATCTCAGGGGGGTTCCTCCAGGTGGTGGGTCTCCATCCCTACGTCTCCCCCCCCGCCTCCCCCCCCTTGCAGAGACCATGTCGGTGGATTCCACCCTTCCCAGCCCCAACCCGCTGAGCTCCCCGAGCTTGGGGGGCTTCGAGGGTCTCCCCGGCCGCCGCCGCAAGAAACGAACCAGCATCGAGACCAACGTCCGCTTCGCGCTGGAGAAAAGCTTCTTGGCGGTGAGACCTCCACACGTCTCCTCGCGCGTGTCCGTCCCGTCCCGTCCCGTCCCGTCCCGTCGTCCCCCACCTCCTCCCAACCCCTCAACTTCTCCATCCACCCCAACGCCCCCTTTCCAATTCCAACCGTCCCGTAGAACCAGAAGCCAACGTCGGAGGAGATCCTGCTCATCGCCGAGCAGCTGCACATGGAGAAGGAGGTGATCCGCGTCTGGTTCTGCAACCGGCGCCAGAAGGAGAAGAGGATCAACCCCTGCGGAGCCCCCCCCGGCATCACCCCCCCCGGCAAGACCCCCGCCTACAGCCCCCAGATGGTGCGTGGAACCCCCCCCCCCCCCCCCCCCCGACGGGGAAAACATCCCCCCAACACACCCCCAACACCCCCAGTCTCTAGGTGGCCCCCCAGCCCGACGTGCTCCTCAACTCCGTATGGACCCCGGGAGCCGTCTCCGCGTGGTCCCCATCTCTATATGGGTCCCCGTCATCTCCAGGTGCTCCCCAACTCCATATGGACCCCGGGCCCCATCTCTATATGGGTCCCCGTCATCTCCACGTGGTCCCCATCTCTATATGGACCCCGGGCCCCATCTCTATATGGGTCCCCATCATCTCCAGGTGGTCCCCATCTCTATATGGACCCCGGGCCCCATCTCTATATGGGTCCCCATCATCTCCAGGTGGTCCCCAGGCCCCATCTCTATATGGGTCCCCATCATCTCCACGTGGTCCCCAACTCCATATGGACCCCAGGACCCATCTCTATATGGGTCCCCATCATCTCCAGGTGGTCCCCATCTCTATATGGACCCCGGGCCCCATCTCTATATGGGTCCCCATCATCTCCACGTGGTCCCCAACTCCATATGGACCCCAGGACCCATCTCTATATGGGTCCCCATCATCTCCAGGTGGTCCCCATCTCTATATGGACCCCAGGCCCCATCTCTATATGGGTCCCCGTCATCTCCAGGTGGTCCCCATCTCTATATGGACCCCAGGCCCCATCTCTGTATGGGTCCCCATCATCTCCAGGTGGTCCCCATCTCTATATGGACCCCGGGCCCCATCTCTATATGGGTCTCCATCATCTCCAGGTGGTCCCCATCTCTATATGGGTCCCCATCATCTCCAGGTGGTCCCCATCTCTATATGGACCCCAGGCCCCATCTCTATATGGGTCCCCATCATCTCCAGGTGGTCCCCAACTCCATATGGACCCCAGGCCCCATCTCTATATGGGTCCCCGTCATCTCCAGGTGGTCCCCAACTCCATATGGACCCCAGGACCCATCTCTATATGGGTCCCCATCATCTCCAGGTGGTCCCCATCTCTATATGGACCCCAGGCCCCATCTCTATATGGGTCCCCATCATCTCCAGGTGGTCCCCATCTCTATATGGACCCCAGGCCCCATCTCTATATGGGTCCCCATCATCTCCACGTGGTCCCCATCTCTATATGGACCCCAGGCCCCATCTCTATATGGGTCCCCATCATCTCCAGGTGGTCCCCATCTCTATATGGACCCCAGGCCCCATCTCTATATGGGTCCCCGTCATCTCCAGGTGGTCCCCATCTCTATATGGACCCAGGCCCCATCTCTATATGGGTCCCCATCATCTCCACGTGGTCCCCATCTCTATATGGACCCCGGGCCCCATCTCTATATGGGTCCCCATCATCTCCAGGTGGTCCCCATCTCTATATGGACCCCGGGCCCCATCTCTATATGGGTCCCCATCATCTCCAGGTGGTCCCCAACTCCATATGGACCCCAGGCCCCATCTCTATATGGGTCCCCGTCATCTCCAGGTGGTCCCCAACTCCATATGGACCCCAGGCCCCATCTCTATATGGGTCCCCATCATCTCCACATGGTCCCCATCTATATATGGACCCCAGGCCCCATCTCTATATGGGTCCCCATCATCTCCAGGTGGTCCCCATCTCTATATGGACCCCGGGCCCCATCTCTATATGGGTCCCCATCATCTCCAGGTGGTCCCCATCTCTATATGGGTCCCCGTCATCTCCAGGTGGTCCCCAACTCCATATGGACCCCAGGCCCCATCTCTATATGGGTCCCCATCATCTCCAGGTGGTCCCCATCTCTATATGGGTCCCCATCATCTCCAGGTGGTCCCCATCTCTATATGGACCCCAGGCCCCATCTCTATATGGGTCCCCATCATCTCCAGGTGGTCCCCATCTCTATATGGACCCCAGGCCCCATCTCTATATGGGTCCCCATCATCTCCACGTGGTCCCCATCTCTATATGGACCCCAGGCCCCATCTCTATATGGGTCCCCATCATCTCCACGTGGTCCCCATCTCTATATGGACCCCAGGCCCCATCTCTATATGGGTCCCCGTCATCTCCAGGTGGTCCCCATCTCTATATGGACCCCAGGCCCCATCTCTATATGGGTCCCCATCATCTCCAGGTGGTCCCCAACTCCATATGGACCCCAGGCCCCATCTCTATATGGGTCCCCGTCATCTCCAGGTGGTCCCCAACTCCATATGGACCCCGGGCCCCATCTCTATATGGGTCCCCATCATCTCCAGGTGGTCCCCATCTCTATATGGACCCCAGGCCCCATCTCTATATGGGTCCCCGTCATCTCCAGGTGGTCCCCATCTCTATATGGACCCCGGGCCCCATCTCTATATGGGTCCCCATCATCTCCACATGGTCCCCAACTCCATATGGACCCCAGGCCCCATCTCTATATGGGTCCCCATCATCTCCAGGTGGTCCCCATCTCTATATGGACCCCGGGCCCCATCTCTATATGGGTCCCCGTCATCTCCAGGTGGTCCCCATCTCTATATGGACCCCGGGCCCCATCTCTATATGGGTCCCCATCATCTCCACGTGGTCCCCATCACTATATGGACCCCAGGCCCCATCTCTATATGGGTCCCCATCATCTCCAGGTGGTCCCCAACTCCATATGGACCCCAGGCCCCATCTCTATATGGGTCCCCATCATCTCCAGGTGGTCCCCAACTCCATATGGACCCCAGGCCCCATCTCTATATGGGTCCCCGTCATCTCCAGGTGGTCCCCATCTCTATATGGGTCCCCATCATCTCCAGGTGGTCCCCAACTCCATATGGACCCCAGGCCCCATCTCTATATGGGTCCCCATCATCTCCAGGTGGTCCCCAACTCCATATGGACCCCGGGCCCCATCTCTATATGGGTCCCCGTCATCTCCAGGTGGTCCCCATCTCTATATGGACCCCAGGCCCCATCTCTATATGGGTCCCCATCATCTCCACATGGTCCCCATCTCTATATGGACCCCAGGCCCCATCTCTATATGGGTCCCCATCATCTCCAGGTGGTCCCCAACTCCATATGAACCCCGGGCCCCATCTCTATATGGGTCCCCATCATCTCCAGGTGGTCCCCATCTCTATATGAACCCCGGGCCCCATCTCTATATGGGTCCCCATCATCTCCACGTGGTCCCCATCTCTATATGGACCCCGGGCCCCATCTCTATATGGGTCCCCATCATCTCCAGGTGGTCCCCAACTCCATATGGACCCCAGGCCCCATCTCTATATGGGTCCCCATCATCTCCACATGGTCCCCATCTCTATATGGACCCCAGGCCCCATCTCTATATGGGTCCCCATCATCTCCACGTGGTCCCCATCTCTATATGGACCCCGGGCCCCATCTCTATATGGGTCCCCGTCATCTCCACGTGGTCCCCATCTCTATATGGACCCCAGGCCCCATCTCTATATGGGTCCCCATCATCTCCAGGTGGTCCCCATCTCTATATGGACCCCGGGCCCCATCTCTATATGGGTCCCCATCATCTCCAGGTGGTCCCCATCTCTATATGGACCCCAGGCCCCATCTCTATATGGGTCCCCATCATCTCCAGATGGTCCCCAACTCCATATGGACCCCGGGCCCCATCTCTATATGGGTCCCCATCATCTCCAGGTGGTCCCCATCTCTATATGGACCCCGGGCCCCATCTCTATATGGGTCCCCATCATCTCCAGGTGGTCCCCATCTCTATATGGACCCCAGACCCCATCTCTATATGGGTCCCCATCATCTCCAGGTGGTCCCCATCTCTATATGGGTCCCCGTCATCTCCACGTGGTGCCCAACTCCATATGGACCCCAGGCCCCATCTCTATATGGGTCCCCATCATCTCCACGTGGTCCCCATCTCTATATGGGTCCCCGTCATCTCCAGGTGGTCCCCATCTCTATATGGGTCCCCGTCATCTCCAGGTGGTCCCCATCTCTATATGGGTCCCCGTCATCTCCAGGTGGTCCCCATCTCTATATGGGTCCCCGTCATCTCCAGATGGTCCCCATCTCTATATGGGTCCCCGTCATCTCCACGTGGTCCCCATCTCTATATGGACCCCAGGCCCCATCTCTATATGGGTCCCCATCATCTCCAGGTGGTCCCCAACTCCATATGGACCCCAGGCCCCATCTCTATATGGGTCCCCATCATCTCCAGGTGGTCCCCATCTCTATATGGACCCCAGGCCCCATCTCTATATGGGTCCCCATCATCTCCACGTGGTCCCCATCTCTATATGGACCCCGGGCCCCATCTCTATATGGGTCCCCGTCATCTCCACGTGGTCCCCATCTCTATATGGACCCCAGGCCCCATCTCTATATGGGTCCCCATCATCTCCAGGTGGTCCCCATCTCTATATGGACCCCGGGCCCCATCTCTATATGGGTCCCCATCATCTCCAGGTGGTCCCCATCTCTATATGGACCCCAGGCCCCATCTCTATATGGGTCCCCATCATCTCCAGATGGTCCCCAACTCCATATGGACCCCGGGCCCCATCTCTATATGGGTCCCCATCATCTCCAGGTGGTCCCCATCTCTATATGGACCCCGGGCCCCATCTCTATATGGGTCCCCATCATCTCCAGGTGGTCCCCATCTCTATATGGACCCCAGACCCCATCTCTATATGGGTCCCCATCATCTCCAGGTGGTCCCCATCTCTATATGGGTCCCCGTCATCTCCACGTGGTGCCCAACTCCATATGGACCCCAGGCCCCATCTCTATATGGGTCCCCATCATCTCCACGTGGTCCCCATCTCTATATGGACCCCGGGCCCCATCTCTATATGGGTCCCCATCATCTCCACGTGGTCCCCATCTCTATATGTGTCCCCGTCATCTCCAGGTGGTCCCCATCTCTATATGGGTCCCCATCATCTCCACATGGTTCCCATCTATATATGGACCCCAGGCCCCATCTCTATATGGGTCCCCATCATCTCCAGGTGGTCCCCATCTCTATATGGGTCCCCGTCATCTCCAGGTGGTCCCCATCTCTATATGGGTCCCCGTCATCTCCAGGTGGTCCCCATCTCTATATGGGTCCCCGTCATCTCCAGGTGGTCCCCATCTCTATATGGGTCCCCGTCATCTCCAGATGGTCCCCATCTCTATATGGGTCCCCGTCATCTCCACGTGGTCCCCATCTCTATATGGACCCCAGGCCCCATCTCTATATGGGTCCCCATCATCTCCAGGTGGTCCCCAACTCCATATGGACCCCAGGCCCCATCTCTATATGGGTCCCCATCATCTCCAGGTGGTCCCCATCTCTATATGGACCCCAGGCCCCATCTCTATATGGGTCCCCATCATCTCCACGTGGTCCCCATCTCTATATGGACCCCAGGCCCCATCTCTATATGGGTCCCCGTCATCTCCAGGTGGTCCCCATCTCTATATGGACCCCAGGCCCCATCTCTATATGGGTCCCCATCATCTCCAGGTGGTCCCCATCTCTATATGGACCCCAGACCCCATCTCTATATGGGTCCCCGTCATCTCCACGTGGTGCCCAACTCCATATGGACCCCAGGCCCCATCTCTATATGGGTCCCCATCATCTCCACGTGGTCCCCATCTCTATATGGACCCCGGGCCCCATCTCTATATGGGTCCCCATCATCTCCACGTGGTCCCCATCTCTATATGTGTCCCCGTCATCTCCAGGTGGTCCCCAACTCCATATGGACCCCAGGCCCCATCTCTATATGGGTCCCCATCATCTCCACGTGGTCCCCATCTCTATATGGACCCCGGGCCCCATCTCTATATGGGTCCCCATCATCTCCAGGTGGTCCCCAACTCCATATGGACCCCAGGCCCCATCTCTATATGGGTCCCCATCATCTCCAAGTGGTCCCCATCTCTATATGGACCCCGGGCCCCATCTCTATATGGGTCCCCATCATCTCCAGGTGGTCCCCATCTCTATATGGGTCCCCGTCATCTCCAGGTGGTCCCCATCTCTATATGGGTCCCCGTCATCTCCAGGTGGTCCCCATCTCTATATGGGTCCCCGTCATCTCCAGGTGGTCCCCATCTCTATATGGGTCCCCGTCATCTCCAGGTGGTCCCCATCTCTATATGGGTCCCCGTCATCTCCACGTGGTCCCCATCTCTATATGGACCCCAGGCCCCATCTCTATATGGGTCCCCATCATCTCCAGGTGGTCCCCAACTCCATATGGACCCCAGGCCCCATCTCTATATGGGTCCCCGTCATCTCCACGTGGTCCCCATCTCTATATGGACCCCAGGCCCCATCTCTATATGGGTCCCCATCATCTCCAGGTGGTCCCCAACTCCATATGGACCCCGGGCCCCATCTCTATATGGGTCCCCGTCATCTCCAGGTGGTCCCCATCTCTATATGGACCCCGGGCCCCATCTCTATATGGGTCCCCATCATCTCCGGGTGGTCCCCATCTCTATATGGACCCCAGGACCCATCTCTATATGGGTCCCCGTCATCTCCAGGTGGTCCCCATCTCTATATGGGTCCCCGTCATCTCCAGGTGGTCCCCATCTCTATATGGACCCCAGGCCCCATCTCTATATGGGTCCCCATCATCTCCAGGTGGTCCCCATCTCTATATGGACCCCGGGCCCCATCTCTATATGGGTCCCCATCATCTCCAGGTGGTCCCCAACTCCATATGGACCCCAGGCCCCATCTCTATATGGGTCCCCATCATCTCCAGGTGGTCCCCATCTCTATATGGACCCCGGGCCCCATCTCTATATGGGTCCCCGTCATCTCCAGGTGGTCCCCAACTCCATATGGACCCCAGGCCCCATCTCTATATGGGTCCCCATCATCTCCAGGTGGTCCCCATCTCTATATGGACCCCGGGCCCCATCTCTATATGGGTCCCCGTCATCTCCAGGTGGTCCCCAACTCCATATGGACCCCAGGCCCCATCTCTATATGGGTCCCCATCATCTCCACATGGTCCCCAACTCCATATGGACCCCGGGCCCCATCTCTATATGGGTCCCCATCATCTCCAGGTGGTCCCCAACTCCATATGGACCCCGGGCCCCATCTCTATATGGGTCCCCATCATCTCCAGGTGGTCCCCATCTCTATATGGACCCCAGGCCCCATCTCTATATGGGTCCCCATCATCTCCAGGTGGTCCCCAACTCCATATGGACCCCGGGCCCCATCTCTATATGGGTCCCCGTCATCTCCAGGTGGTCCCCAACTCCATATGGACCCCAGGCCCCATCTCCATGGGGTCCCCAGCCCCATATGGACCCCCAGACCCTATGGGTGGCCCCTGTCCCTTATGTCCCCTGTGTCCCTGTCCCCCCCAAAGCCCCCTATCCCCCCAAATCCCTCTGCCCCCTCAAACTCTTCTGTCCCCCCCAAATCCCTGTGACCCCCTGAAACCCCTGTGTCCCCCCAAATCCCTGTGTCCCCCCAAACCCCCCTGTCCCCCCAAACCCCTCTGTCCCCCCCAAATCCCTGTGACCCCCTGAAACCCCTGTGTCCCCCCAAATCCCTGTGTCCCCCCAAATCCCTCTGCCCCCCCAAACCCCTCTGTCCCCCCCAAATCCCTGTGACCCCCTGAAACCCCTGTGTCCCCCCAAATCCCTGTGTCCCCCCAAACCCCCCTGTCCCCCCAAACCCCTCTGTCCCCCCCAAATCCCTGTGACCCCCTGAAACCCCTGTGTCCCCCCAAACCCCTGTGTCCCCCCAAACCCCCCTGTCCCCCCAAACCCCTCTGTCCCCCCCAAATCCCTGTGTGACCCCCCCAAACCCCTGTGTCCCCCCCAAATCCCTGTGTGACCCCCCCAAACCCCTGTGTGACCCCCCAAATCCCTGTGTGACCCCCCCAAACCCCTGTGTCCCCCCCAAATCCCTGTGTGACCCCCCCCAAATCCCTGTGTGACCCCCCCAAACCCCTGTGTGACCCCCCCAAATCCCTGTGTGACCCCCCCAAACCCCTGTGTCCCCCCCAAATCCCTGTGTCCCCCCCAAATCCCTGTGTGACCCCCCCAAATCCCTGTGTCCCCCCCAAATCCCTGTGTGACCCCCCCCAAATCCCTGTGTGACCCCCCCAAACCCCTGTGTGACCCCCCCAAATCCCTGTGTGACCCCCCCAAACCCCTGTGTCCCCCCCAAATCCCTGTGTCCCCCCCAAATCCCTGTGTGACCCCCCCAAATCCCTGTGTCCCCCCCAAATCCCTGTGTGACCCCCCCAAATCCCTGTGTGACCCCCCCAAACCCCTGTGTCCCCCCCAAATCCCTGTGTGACCCCCCTAAATCCCTGTGTCCCCCCAAACCCCTGTGTGACCCCCCCAAACCCCTGTGTGACCCCCCCAAATCCCTGTGTCCCCCCTAAATCCCTGTGTGACCCCCCCAAATCCCTGTGTGACCCCCCCAAACCCCTGTGACCCCCCCAAATCCCTGTGTGACCCCCCCAAACCCCTGTGACCCCCCCAAATCCCTGTGTGACCCCCCCAAACCCCTGTGTCCCCCCAGGTCGGCAGCCCCGGTGTCGCCCTCGCGCCCCCCCCGGCCTCCGGCCCCCTCAGCACAACAGGTGCTGCCATGGGGGGGGGGGGGACGGGACTTTTTGGGGAGGGGGGGGGGCTCTGTGGGGAGAGGGAGGGGACCCCAAATTTTCAGTAGGACTCTCCCCCCCCCCCCCCCCCAGACCTTGGTGTTTTCATAGGACCTACAGAAACATCACCTAGCTGGGGGGGGGCTGTAGGGGTTTGGGGGGGCTGTAAGGGTAGGGGGGGGTGTTAATGTGACTGGGGGGGCTTTAAGGGACTGGGGGGGTTAATGGTTTGGGGGGGTTAATGGGACTGGGGGGGTTAATGGTTTGGGGGGGTTAATGGGACTGGGGGGGTTAATGGTTTGGGGGGGTTAATGGGACTGGGGGGGTTAATGGTTTGGGGGGGTTAATGGGACTGGGGGGGTTAATGATTTGGGGGGGTTAATGGGACTGGGGGGTTAATGGTTTGGGGGGGTTAATGGGACTGGGGGGGTTAATGATTTGGGGGGGTTAATGGGACTGGGGGGGTTAATGATTTGGGGGGGTTAATGGGACTGGGGGGGTTAATGATTTGGGGGGGTTAATGGGACTGGGGGGGCTTTAAGGGACTGGGGGGGTTAATGATTTGGGGGGGCTTTAAGGGATTGGGGGGGTTAATGGTTTGGGGGGGTTAATGGGACTGGGGGGGTTAATGGTTTGGGGGGGTTAATGGGACTGGGGGGGTTAATGGTTTGGGGGGGTTAATGGGACTGGGGGGGTTAATGGGACTGGGGGGGTTAATGGGACTGGGGGGGTTAATGGTTTGGGGGGGTTAATGGGACTGGGGGGTTAATGATTTGGGGGGGTTAATGGGACTGGGGGGGTTAATGGATTGAGGGGGTTTAAGGGGCTGGGGGGTCTTTAATGATTTTGGGGGGGGGGGGTCTTTGGGGAGGGGTGACCCCCCCCCTCCACTGACGCCCCCCCCTTTCCCCCCCCCCCCCCCCCCCCAGTGACTACCTTGTCTCCGGGCGCGGGGTCGCTGCCCCCCCCAATTCGCTGTGGGGGGGCCGGGGGGGTGCCCCCCCCTGCCACGCCGCCCCCCCCCCCCCGCCACCAGCACCACCCCCACCCCCCCGAGCGGCCCCCACGGCCCCGTCGGCCTCGCGGGGTGAGTCTGGGGCTTTGGGGGGGGGGCCCTGGGGGTTTGGGGGGGCCATGGGGGGGGGGGGGGGGAAATGGGGTTCGGCTGCCCTAGAGCACCCCAAGGCATTTCCCCCCCCCCCCCCGCTTCCATATAGCCCTATAGGGCCCTATAGGCCCCCGTAGCCCCCCCCCCATAGATTCCATAGAGCTCTATATGGCCCCGTAGCCCCCCCCCCCATAGATTCCATAGAGCTCTATATGGCCCCCGAGCCCCCCCCATAGATTCCATAGAGCTCTATATGGCCCCGTAGCCCCCCCCATAGATTCCATAGAGCTCTATATGGCCCCGTAGCCTCCCCCATAGATTCCATAGAGCTCTATATGGCCCCGTAGCCCCCCCCATAGATTCCATAGAGCTCTATATGGCCCCGTAGCCCCCCCCATAGATTCCATAGAGCTCTATATGGCCCCGTAGCCCCCCCCATAGATTCCATAGAGCTCTATATGGCCCCGTAGCCCCCCCCATAGATTCCATAGAGCTCTATATGGCCCCCTAGCCCCCCCCATAGATTCCATAGAGCTCTATATGGCCCCGTAGCCCCCCCCATAGATTCCATAGAGCTCTATATGGCCCCCTAGCCCCCCCCATAGATTCCATAGAGCTCTATATGGCCCCGTAGCCCCCCCCATAGATTCCATAGAGCTCTATATGGCGTTGTAGCCCCCCCATAGATTCCATAGAGCTCTATATGGCCCCGTAGCCCCCCCCATAGATTCCATAGAGCTCTATATGGCCCCGTAGCCCCCCCCCCATAGATTCCATAGAGCTCTATATGGCCCCGTAGCCCCCCCCCATAGATTCCATAGAGCTCTATATGGCCCCCTAGCCCCCCCCATAGATTCCATAGAGCTCTATATGGCCCCGTAGCCCCCCCCATAGATTCCATAGAGCTCTATATGGCCCCGTAGCCCCCCCCATAGATTCCATAGAGCTCTATATGGCCCCCTAGCCCCCCCCATAGATTCCATAGAGCTCTATATGGCCCCGTAGCACCCCCCATAGATTCCATAGAGCTCTATATGGCCCCGTAGCCCCCCCCATAGATTCCATAGAGCTCTATATGGCCCCCTAGCCCCCCCCATAGATTCCATAGAGCTCTATATGGCCCCGTAGCCCCCCCCATAGATTCCATAGAGCTCTATATGGCCCCCTAGCCCCCCCCATAGATTCCATAGAGCTCTATATGGCCCCGTAGCCCCCCCCCATAGATTCCATAGAGCTCTATATGGCCCCCTAGCCCCCCCATAGATTCCATAGAGCTCTATATGGCCCCATAGCCCCCCCCCATAGATTCCATAGAGCTCTATATGGCCCCGTAGCCCCCCCCATAGATTCCATAGAGCTCTATATGGCCCCGTAGCCCCCCCCCATAGATTCCATAGAGCTCTATATGGCCCCGTAGCCCCCCCCATAGATTCCATAGAGCTCTATATGGCCCCGTAGCCCCCCCCCATAGATTCCATAGAGCTCTATATGGCCCCGTAGCCTCCCCCATAGATTCCATAGAGCTCTATATGGCCCCATAGCCCCCCCCATAGATTCCATAGAGCTCTATATGGCCCCGTAGCCTCCCCCATAGATTCCATAGAGCTCTATATGGCCCCGTAGCCCCCCCCATAGATTCCATAGAGCTCTATATGGCCCCCCTAGCCCCCCCCCCTAGATTCCATAGAGCTCTATATGGCCCCGTAGCCCCCCCCATAGATTCCATAGAGCTCTATATGGCCCCGTAGCCCCCCCCATAGATTCCATAGAGCTCTATATGGCCTTGTAGCCCCCCCCATAGATTCCATAGAGCTCTATATGGCCCCCTAGCCCCCCCCATAGATTCCATAGAGCTCTATATGGCCCCCTAGCCCCCCCCATAGATTCCATAGAGCTCTATATGGCCCCGTAGCCCCCCCCATAGATTCCATAGAGCTCTATATGGCCCCGTAGCCCCCCCCATAGATTCCATAGAGCTCTATATGGCCCCGTAGCCCCCCCCCCATAGATTCCATAGAGCTCTATATGGCCCCTTAGCCCCCCCCATAGATTCCATAGAGCTCTATATGGCCCCATAGCCCCCCCCCATAGATTCCATAGAGCTCTATATGGCCCCGTAGCCCCCCCCCATAGATTCCATAGAGCTCTATATGGCCCCGTAGCCCCCCCCATAGATTCCATAGAGCTCTATATGGCCCCATAGCCCCCCCCCATAGATTCCATAGAGCTCTATATGGCCCCGTAGCCCCCCCATAGATTCCATAGAGCTCTATATGGCCCCGTAGCCCCCCCCATAGATTCCATAGAGCTCTATATGGCCCCGTAGCCCCCCCCATAGATTCCATAGAGCTCTATATGGCCCGTAGCCCCCCCCATAGATTCCATAGAGCTCTATATGGCCCCCTAGCCCCCCCCCCCCCGGTCCTATAGGGTCCTATATGGCCCCCCCTGACCCCCCCCTTTGCTTGGCAGCAGCTCAGTGCTTGGGGTGCCCGCGGGCTTAAACCCGGCGCTCATGGCCACTAACCCGCTGCCACGATCCAAGGTGCGTGGGCCGCCTCGCACGCGCGCGTGCAAAGCCCCCTCCGAGGCTCAGATTGGGGGGGGGATGGAGAGAATGAGTGTGCGAGGGGGTGGGCGGGGGTGTAAAGAGGTGGGTGTGCGAGGGGGTGAGCGTGCAAAGGTGTAAGGGGTGGGTGTGCGAGAGGGTGAGCGTGCAAAGGAGTGAGGAGTGAGTGTGTGAGGGGCTGAATGTGCAAAGGGAGTGAGGAGTGAGTGTGTGAGGGGCTGAGTGCACAAAGGGTCCGAGGGGGTGAGTGTGTGAGGGGGGGGGGAGTGGTGCAAAGGGAGCGAGCGGGTGAGTGTGCAAGAGGCTGAGTGTGCAAAGGGAGCAGGGGGTGAGTGTATGAGGGGGTGAGCGTGCAAAGGGAGCGAGGGGGTGAGTGTGCGAGGGGGTGAACGTGCAAAGGGAGTGAAGGGCAGAGTGTGCAAAGGATCCGAGGGGGTGAGTGTGCGAGGGGGTGAACGTGCAAAGGGAGTGAAGGGCAGAGTGTGCAAAGGATCCAAGGGGGTGAGTGTGCAAGGGGGTGAGCTCGCAAAGGGTGCAAGGGGTGGGTGTGCGAGGGGGTGAGCGTGCAAAGGGTGCAAGGGGTGGGTGTGCGAGGGGGTGAGCGTGCAAAGGGAGTGAGCGGGTGAGTGTGCAAGAGGCTGAGTGTGCAAAGGGAGCAGGGGGCGAGTGTGCGAGGGGGTGAACGTGCAAAGGGAGTGAAGGGCAGAGTGTGCAAAGGATCCAAGGGGGTGAGTGTGCAAGGGGGTGAGCGCGCAAAGGGTGCAAGGGGTGGGTGTGCGAGGGGGTGAGCGTGCAAAGGGTGCAAGGGGTGGGTGTGCGAGGGGGTGAGCGTGCAAAGGGAGTGAGCGGGTGAGTGTGCAAGAGGCTGAGTGTGCAAAGGGAGCAGGGGGCGAGTGTATGAGGGGGTGAGTGTGCAAAGGGTGTGAGGGGTGGGTGTGCGAGGAGGTGATCGTGCAAAGGGAGCAGGGGAGGTGAGTGTGCAAGGTGGTGGAGCGTGCACAGGGAGTGAAGGGCTGAGTGTGAGGGGCTTAGTGTGCAAAGGGAGCGAGGGGCTGAGTGTGCAAGGGGACCTGAGTGTGCAAGGGGCTGAGTGTGCAAAGGGACTGAGGGGTGAGTGTGCGAGGGGCTGAGTGTGCAAAGGGTGGGAGGGGTGGGTGTGCGAGGAGGTGAGCGTGCAAAGGGAGCGAGGGGCTGGGTGTGCAAAGGGGGGGTGAGCGTGCAAAGGGGGCTGAGTGTGCACTGCCCCCCTCCCCCCCATGGTCTGGGCCTCCCCCCCCCCCTTGCACGCTCCTCGCACGCTTCCAACACGCTCCTCGCACGCTTGTAACACGCTCCGTGCACGCCGGGGGGGGCTCTGGAGAGGCCTATGGGGGGGGGGGTCCTATAAAACTCGGGGTCCATAGGGGGGTCCCTATGGATTGGGGGGGTCCCTACGGATTGGGGTCCCTATAGGGGGTCCCTATGGATTGGGGGGGGTCCCTATGGATTGGGGGGGTCCCTATGAGTTGGGGTCTCTATAGGGAGTCTCTATGGATTGGGGGGGGTCCCTACGGGTTGGGATCCCTATAGGGGGTCCCTATGGATTGGGGGGGTCCCTATGGATTGGGGGGAACCCTATGAGTTGGGGTCCCTATAGGGTGTCTCTATGGATTGGGGGGGCCCTACGGATTGGGATCCCTATAGGGAGTCTCTATGGATTGGGGGGTCCCTATGGATTGGGGGGGTCCCTATGGATTGGGGGGGTCCCTACGGATTGGGGTCCCTATAGGGGGTCCCTATAGATTGGGGGGGTCCCTATGGATTGGGGGGAACCCTGTGAGTTGGGGTCCCTATAGGGGGTCCTTATGGATTGGGGGGGTCCCTACGGATTGGGGGGAACCCTATGAATTGGGGTCCCTATAGGGGGTCCCTATGGATTGGGGGGGGTCTCTATGGATTGGGGGAACCCTATGAGTTGGGGTCCCTATAGGGGGTCCCTATGGATTGGGGGGGGGCCCTATGGATTGAGGTCCCTATAGGGGGTCCCTATGGATTGGGGGGGTCCCTATGGATTGAGGTCCCTATAGGGGGTCCCTATGGATTGAGGGGGGGTCCCTATGGATTGAGGTCCCTATAGGGGGTCCCTATGGATTGGGGGGGTCCCTACGGATTGGGGTCCCTATAGGGGGTCCCTATGGATTGGGGGGGTCCCTATGGATTGAGGTCCCTATAGGGGGTCCCTATGGATTGGGGGGGTCCCTACGGATTGGGGTCCCTATAGGGGGTCCCTATGGATTGGGGGGGGGTCCCTATGGATTGAGGTCCCTATAGGGGGTCCCTATGGATTGGGGGGGTCCCTATGAGTTGGGGTCCC
>JAUNZM010002283.1:0-25293 GCA_033459285.1 Clamator glandarius
GGTGCAGCAGCATCTATGGGGCAGGGGGGGACCCGTAGCCGCCTCTGCACCCAAAACTGCAATAGGGGGGCCTGGGGTCGCTGAAAAGGAGCAGCAGCATCTGGGGGTACGGGGGGGGGTCAGGGGGGGGCCCCATAGCCGCCCCTGCACCCCAAAACTGCAATAGGGAGGCCTGGGGTCGCTGAAAAGGAGTAGCAGCATCTATAGGGCAGGAGGGGGCCCATAGCCACCTCTGCACCCCAAAACTGCAATAAGGGGGTCTGGGATCGCTGAAGAGATGCAGCAGCATCTGGGGGTACAGGGGGGGGGTCAGGGGGGGGCTCCATAGCCGCCCCTGCACCCCAAAACTGCAATAGGGAGGCCTGGGGTCGCTGAAAAGGAGTAGCAGCATCTATAGGGCAGGAGGGGGCCCATAGCCACCTCTGCACCCCAAAACTGCAATAAGGGGGTCTGGGGTCGCTGAAGAGATGCAGCAGCATCTGGGGGTACAGGGGGGGGTCAGGGGGGCTCCATAGCCGCCCCTGCACCCCAAAACTGCAATGGGGGGGGGGTTGGCATCGCTGAAGAGGTGCAGCAGCATCTATGGGGCAGGAGGGGAACCGTAGCCGCCTCTGCACCCCAAAACTGCAATAGGGGGGCCTGGGGTCGCTGAAAAGGAGCAGCAGCATCTGGGGGTACAGGGGGGGGTCAGGGGGGGGGCCCCATAGCCGCCCCTGCACCCCAAAACTGCAATGGGGGGGGTTGGCGTCGCTGAAGAGGTGCAGCAGCATCTATAGGGCAGGAGGGGGCCCATAGCCACCTCTGCACCCCAAAACTGCAATAAGGGGGTCTGGGATCGCTGAAGAGATGCAGCAGCATCTGGGGGTACAGGGGGGGTCAGGGGGGGGCTCCATAGCCGCCCCTGCACCCCAAAACTGCAATAGGGAGGCCTGGGGTCGCTGAAAAGGAGTAGCAGCATCTATAGGGCAGGAGGGGGCCCATAGCCACCTCTGCACCCCAAAACTGCAATAAGGGGGTCTGGGGTCGCTGAAGAGATGCAGCAGCATCTGGGGGTACAGGGGGGGGTCAGGGGGGGGCCCCATAGCCGCCCCTGCACCCCAAAACTGCAATAGGGGGATTTGGGGTCGCGGAAGAGGTGCAGCAGCATCTGGGTACAGGGTGGGGTCAGGGGGGGCCCCATAGCCGCCCTTGCACCCCAAAACTGCAATGGGGGGGGCTGGCATCGCTGAAGAGGTGCAGCAGCATCTGGGGGTACAGGGGGGGTCGGGGGGGGGCTCCATAGCCGCCCCTGCACCCCAAAACTGCAATGGGGGGGGTTGGCATCACTGAAGAGGTGCAGCAGCATCTATGGGGAGGGGGGGGGACATGGGGGGCCTCATAGCCGCCTCTGCACCCCAAAACTGCAATGGGGAGGGTTGGGGTCGCAGAAGAGGTGCAGCAGCATCTAGGGGTACAGGGGGGGTCAGGGGGGCTCCATAGCCGCCTCTGCACCCCAAAACTGCAATGGGGGGGGTTGGCATCACTGAAGAGATGCAGCAACATCTATGGGACAGGGGGGAACAGGGGGCGCCCCATAGCCACCTCTGCACCCCAAAACTGCAATAGGAGGGGGTTGGCATCACTGAAGAGATGCAGCAACATCTATGGGACAGGGGGGAACAGGGGGCGCCCCATAGCCACCTCTGCACCCCAAAACTGCAATAAGGGGGGGTCTGGGGTCGCTGAAGAGGTGCAGCAGCATCTTGGGGGGGACAAGGGGGGTCCCCATAGAGCCCCCCATGTCCCCACCTTCCCCGAGGTGGCCTCGAGGGGGGGGGGCAGGGCGCTGCCGCTGAGGCTGGCGAGAAGCGGGGCGCGGGGGGACCCCCCGTCGTAGACGAACAGGTAATCGTAGGTGCACTCCGTGTCCATGAAGGTGAAGGTCAGCAGCAGCCGGTGCCGCGGGCTGGGGGCTGCGAGGAGCAAACGGGGGGGTCACGGAGGGGTTTGGGGGGCCCCGGGGGTGTCCCGAGGGGTTGGAGGATGTGGGAATGGGGGAACGGGGAGGGGTTCGGGGGGCCTGGGGAGGTTCGGGGTGTCCCAGAGGCTCTGGGGCTGCAGGATCAGGGGGTTAGGGGGCCTGGGGGGGCAGAAATGGGGGAGCAGGGAGGGGTTCGGGGGGCCTGGGGAGGCTCGGGGTGTCCCAGAGGCTCTGGGGCTGCAGGATCAGGGGGTTAGGGGGCCTGGGGGGGCAGAAGTGGGGGAGCAGGGAGGGGTTTGGGGGTCCTGGGGAGGTTCGGGGTGTCCCAGAGGCTCTGGGGCTGCAGGATCAGGGGGTCAGGGGGCCTGGGGGGGCAGAAATGGGGGAGCAGGGAGGGGTTTGGGGGTCCTGGGGAGGTTCGGGGTGTCCCAGAGGCTCTGGGGCTGCAGGATCAGGGGGTTAGGGGGCCTGGGGGGGCAGAAATGGGGGAGCAGGGAGGGGTTTGGGGGTCCTGGGGAGGTTCGGGGTGTCCCAGAGGCTCTGGGGCTGCAGGATCAGGGGGTTAGGGGGCCTGGGGGGGCAGAAATGGGGGAGCAGGGAGGGGTTTGGGGGTCCTGGGGAGGTTCGGGGTGTCCCAGAGGCTCTGGGGCTGCAGGATCAGGGGGTCAGGGGGCCTGGGGGGGCAGAAATGGGGGAGCAGGGAGGGATTTGGGGGTCCTGAGGGTGTCCCGGGGGGCTGGGGGCTAAGGGAATGGGGGAGCGGGGAGGGGTTTGGGGGGCCTGGGGAGACTGGGGGTGTCCCAGGGGCTGAGGGCTGTGGGATCGGGGGGTCAGGGGGCCTGGGGGAGCAGAAATGGGGGAGCAGGGAGGGGTTTGGGGGTCCTGGGGGGCTGGGGGCTAAGGGAATGGGGGAGTGGGGAGAGGTTTGGGGGGCCTGGGGAGGTTCGGGGTGTCCCAGAGGCTCTGGGGCTGCAGGATCAGGGGGTTAGGGGGCCTGGGGGGGCAGAAATGGGGGAGCAGGGAGGGGTTTGGGGGTCCTGAGGGTGTCCCGGGGGGCTGGGGGCTAAGGGAATGGGGGAGCGGGGAGGGGTTTGGGGGGCCTGGGGAGACTGGGGGTGTCCCAGGGGCTGAGGGCTGTGGGATCGGGGGGTCAGGGGGCCTGGGGGAGCAGAAATGGGGGAGCAGGGAGGGGTTTGGGGGTCCTGGGGGGCTGGGGGCTAAGGGAATGGGGGAGTGGGGAGAGGTTTGGGGGGCCTGGGGAGGTTCGGGGTGTCCCAGAGGCTCTGGGGCTGCAGGATCAGGGGGTCAGGGGGCCTGGGGGGGCAGAAATGGGGGAGCAGGGAGGGGTTTGGGGGTCCTGAGGGTGTCCCGGGGGGCTGGGGGCTAAGGGAATGGGGGAGCGGGGAGGGGTTTGGGGGGCCTGGGGAGACTGGGGGTGTCCCAGGGGCTGAGGGCTGTGGGATCGGGGGGTCAGGGGGCCTGGGGGAGCAGAAATGGGGGAGCAGGGAGGGGTTTGGGGGTCCTGGGGGGCTGGGGGCTAAGGGAATGGGGGAGTGGGGAGAGGTTTGGGGGGCCTGGGGAGGTTCGGGGTGTCCCAGAGGCTCTGGGTCTGCAGGATCAGGGGGTCAGGGGGCCTGGGGGGGCAGAAATGGGGGAGCAGGGAGGGGTTTGGGGGTCCTAGGGGTGTCCTGGGGGGCTGGGGCCTAAGGGAATGGGGGAGCGGGGAGGGGTTTGGGGGGCCTGGGGAGACTGGGGGTGTCCCAGGGGCTGAGGGCTGTGGGATCGGGGGGGCAGGGGGCCTGGGGGGGCAGAAATGGGGGAGCAGGGAGGGGTTTGGGGGTCCTGGGGGGCTGGGGGCTAAGGGAATGGGGGAGTGGGGAGGGGTTTGGGGGGCCTGGGGAGGTTCGGGGTGTCCCAGAGGCTCTGGGGCTGCAGGATCAGGGGGTCAGGGGGCCTGGGGGGGCAGAAATGGGGGAGCAGGGAGGGGTTTGGGGGTCCTGGGGAGGCTCGGGGTGCCCCACAGGCTGGGGGCTGCGGGGAATTGGGGGGTTTGGGGGACCTGGGGGGGCTTGGAGGTATCTTGGGGGAGTTTGGGGGTGACTGGAAGTATTTGAAGTGCCCCAGGGGGAGATCGGGGGGGGTGTCTTTGGGAGTTTGGGGGTGAGTGGAGGGTTTTGGGGTATCCTGGGGGGAGTTTAGGGGTGACTGAGGGTATTCGAAGTGCCCCATGGGGAGTTTGGGGGTGTCTTGAGGAGTTGGGGCGACCTAGGAAGGGGTTTAGGGGTGACTAGGGGTATTCGAAGTGCCCCAGGGGGAGTTTGGGGCGCTCCAGGTGGTTTTTAAGGGTGCTCCGGGGGCACTTTGGGGGCGACCGGGTTTATTTGGGGGGGGCCCCAGGGAGAATTTTGGGGGTGACTGGGGTTAAGGTGCCCCAGAGGGAGTTTGGGGTCCCTGGGGGGGGGGGGGGGGTGGGTTTGGTGCTCCTTGTAAGGTTTCAGGTGCCCTATAGGGGTGCCCGGGGTGGGGTTTTCGGGGTGTCCAGGTGAGGGGGAGGTGGTGTTTTTTTGGGGTGCTGGGTGGGTTTTTGGGGGGGTCCCCACCTTCCAGCAGCCACTCGCAGTTGCCGTTCACCGAGTAGTTGCCGGGGCCGTCGGTGACGAAGCCGGAGTCGCCGCGGAGAACCTGGCGCCTCCCGGCACAGTCGCCGGCGCCTGCACCCCGAAACCACAGAGCCCACAGCACCCAGAAAGCGGGGGGCACCATGGCGGAAAGGGGGGGGCTGCGGGAGTAGGAAGGGTCAGGGGGAACCCCGAAACCCACAGGGATTCCCTTCAAACCCATAGGGAACCTTCCAACCCAGAGCGAACCCCCAAGACCCATAGGGAACCCCCAAACCCACAGGGACACCCCAAACCCACAGGGAGCCTCCCAATAGCCATAGGGACCCCCCCCAAACCCACAGGGACCCCCCCCCAAACCCACAGGGAGCCTCCCAATAGCCATAGGAGCCCCCCCAAATCCACACCCACAGTGCCATGAAGGGGGAAGTTTGCAGGATGGGGGGGGGTCAGGGGGAACCCCGAAACCGCAGGGATTCCCCTCAAACCCATAGGGAACCTTCCAACCCAGAGCGAACCCCCAAGAGCCACAGGGACCCCCCAAACCCACAGGGACCCCCCCCCAAACCCCCAGGGAGCCTCCCAATAGCCATAGGGACCCCCCCCAAACCCACAGGGACCCCCCCAAACCCACAGGGAGCCTCCCAATAGCCATAGGGACCCCCCCAAACCCACAGGGACCCCCTCCAAACCCCCAGGGAGCCTCCCAATAGCCATAGGGACCCCCCCAAACCCACAGGGACCCCCCAAACCCACAGGGACCCCCCAAACCCACAGGGAGCCTCCCAATAGCCATAGGGACCCCCCCAAACCCACAGGGACCCCCTCCAAACCCCCAGGGAGCCTCCCAATAGCCATAGGGACCCCCCCAAACCCACAGGGACCCCCCAAACCCACAGGGAGCCTCCCAATAGCCATAGGGACCCCCCCCAAACCCACAGGGACCCCCTCCAACCCCCAGGGAGCCTCCCAATAGCCATAGGGACCCCCCCAAACCCACAGGGACCCCCCCCCAAACCCACAGGGAACCTCCCAATAGCCATAGGGACCCCCCCAAATCCAGAGACACCCCAGCCCCATGGATGCTATAGGCCCCGACCCCAACCCCTATGGGCTCTATAGGGCCCCCCAAGCCCCTGTGGGTTCCATAGAGCCCCCCCCCCCAACCCCTGGGGATGCTCTAAGCTCCGCCCCCCAGCCCCTATAGGTTCTATAGCCCCCCCCCCAGCCCCTATAGGTTCTATAGCCCCCCCCCCAGCCCCTATAGGTTCTATAGCCCCCCCCCCCAGCCCCTATAGGTTCTATAGCCCCCCCCCAGCCCCTATAGGTTCTATAGCCCCCCCCCCCAGCCCCTATAGGTTCTATAGCCCCCCCCCCCAGCCCCTATAGGTTCTATAGCCCCCCCCCAGCCCCTATAGGTTCTATAGCCCCCCCCCCAGCCCCTATAGGTTCTATAGCCCCCCCCCCAGCCCCTATAGGTTCTATAGCCCCCCCCCCAGCCCCTATAGGTTCTATAGCCCCCCCCCAGCCCCTATAGGTTCTATAGCCCCCCCCCCCCCAGCCCCTATAGGTTCTATAGCCCCCCCCCAGCCCCTATAGGTTCTATAGCACCCCCCCCAGACCTATGGATCCTATAGGTCCTCCCCAGCACCGGAGGGGCGGCCGGAGCGGGGCCGGGCGGCTCCGAGCTCCCCCGGGGGCCGCTCCCCCCGCTCCTCGGCGCCGCCGGGGGCGCTCCCCGCCCTCTCCCGCTCCAAGCCCGGCCCACGGCTCTAGACCCGCTATGGGGCCCTATAGACCCGCCATGGGGCCCTATAGACCCGCTATGGGGCGCTCTGGGGCCCTATAGACCCGCCCTGGGGCCCTATAGACCCGTTATAGACCCGCTCACCCGCCCGGCGGCTCCGGAGGCGCAGGCGGACCGCGGCGCCCAGGGGGCAGCGAGACGAGCGGGCAGAGCGGCGCCGCCTGGGAGCAGCGAGGGGCGGGGGCAGAGCGGCAGCGGGCGGACCGCGGCGCCCAGGGGGCAGCGAGACGAGCGGGCAGAGCGGCGCCGCCTGGGAGCAGCGAGGGGCGGGGGCAGAGCGGCAGCGGGCGGACCGCGGCGCCCAGGGGGCAGCGAGACGAGCGGGCAGAGCGGCGCCGCCGAGGGAGCAGCGAGAGACGGGAGGCCGGGGCCAGAGCGTCGCCCCGCGGGCAGAGCGCCCCCCGGCGGTGACGCCGCCGCGTGGAAACACCAGAAATCGCTTTATTTTGGCAAAAATCGTTCCCGCCAAAAAGTGGGGGGGGGGGAGGGTCAGGGGTCCCTATGGGGGGGTTGAGGTCCCTTTGGGGGCAACGGGGTCGATTCAGGGTTCCCGTGGGGCAGATTTGGGGGGCAACGGGGCAGATTCAGGGTTCCTTCGAGTTTGGGGTCCCCGGGGGGTAGATTTGGGGGGCAACGGGGCAGATTTGGGGGGCAATGGGGCAGATCTGGGGGGCAACGGGGCAGATTCAGGGTTCCTTCGAGTTTGGGGTCCCCGGGGGGTAGATTTGGGGGGCAATGGGGCAGATCTGGGGGGCAACGGGGCAGATTCGGGTTCCTCCCCTGTTTGGGGTCCTTGTGGGGCAGATCCGGGGTCCCCATGGAGTAGATTTAGGGTCCCCATGGGGCAGATTGGGGGGGCAAGGGGGCACATTTGGGAGGCAACGGGGCAGATTCAGGGTCCCCCCGAGTTTGGGGTCCCAGTGGGGCAGATCCAGGGTCCCCATGGGGCAGATTCGGGGGGCAATGGGGCAGATTTGGGGGGCAATGGGCAGATTCAGGGTCCCTTCGAGTTTGGGGTCCCCGTGGGGCAGATTTGGGGTCCCTATGGGGCAGATTTGGGGGGCAACAGGGCAGATTCAGGGTCCCCCCGAGTTTGGGGTCCCCATGGGGCAGATTTGGGGGGCAATGGGGCAGATTTGGGGGGTAACGGGGCAGATTCAGCCCCCTCCTCCCAGTTTGGGGTCCCCATGGGGCAGATTTGGGGGGCAATGGGGCAGATTCAGGGTCCTTCCAGTTTGGGGTCCCCGTGGGGCAGATCTGGGGAGCGATGGGTCTGGATTGGGGGTGCCCCCCAACTCGGGGGGGGCTACGCGCGGGGACCCCCCGTGTGGACGCTGAAATACTCGGTGTAGGGGGGGGCCGGGGGGGCGCGGGGCTGAGAAGGGGGGGCCAGTTCCTTGGGGGGGCCCCCAAAATCCGTCGTCGTCACCAGGGGCTCGGGGGGGGGCACCTCCTCGTCCCCCCGTTTCCGCACCTGGGGGGGTGTGGGGGGAGCGTGATTTAGGGGGCCTCCCCCATTTTGGGGATTCCCTCATTTTGGGGACCCCTCTCATGTCTTGGGATCCCCCCCCTCTCCGTTTTGGGGTTCCCCTCCATTTTGAGGATCCCCCTATTTTGTTGATTCCCCTGTCATTTTGGGGATCCCCCTCCATTTTGGTGATTCCTCTCCCTCCATTTTGGGGTGTGTCCCCCTATTTTGGGGTTCCCCCTCCATTTTGTTGATCCCACCGCATTTTGGGGTATCCCCCCCATTTCGAGCCCCCCCCCATTTTGGAGTACCCCCCCGATTTTGGGGCCCCCTCATTTTGGGGTTCCCCCCTCCATTTTGCTGATTCCCCCTCCCCATTTTGGGGTGCCCCTCTCCATTTTGTTGATTCTCCCCCTATTTCGAGCCCCCCCCCCCATTTTGGGGTACCCCCCCCATTTTGGGGTCCCCCCCATTTTGAGGTTCCCCCCTCCATTTTGCTGATTCCCCCTCCCCATTTTGGGGTGCCCCTCTCCATTTTGTTGATTTCCCCCCCCCATTTCGAGCTCCCCCCCCCATTTCGGGGTTCCCCCCCCGATTTTGGGGTCCCCCCCAGATTTCGGGGTTCCCCCCCTGATTTCGGGGTCTCACGTGGGGGGGGGCGATGTCGAAGAGCTCGGTGAAGTTGGGGACCGAGTCGCTGATAAAGGCCACGTTGCCGTAGCCGTGTCGGGGCGGGGGGGGGCTGCGGTTTTTGGGGTTCCCCGGGGCCCCCCCCGGCCGAGCCGATCTGCGCCGTCCGCACGTGGAACGGGAAGTTCTTGTTGGCGGCCGAGGGGCGCGTCATGACCTGGGGGGGTTTGGGGGGACCCCCCAGATCAGGATTTTGGGGGACCCCCCAGCTCAGGG
This sequence comes from Clamator glandarius, assembly GCA_033459285.1. NCBI lineage: Eukaryota > Metazoa > Chordata > Aves > Cuculiformes > Cuculidae > Clamator > Clamator glandarius. Next base: position 8,760 of record JAUNZM010002283.1, read on the forward strand.
TTTGCGGGGACCCCCCAGCTTAGGGTTTAGAGGGACCCCCAGATCAGGGTTTTGAGGGGTCCTGAAGGAGCAGGATTGGGGGGACCCCTCCTAGGCTCAGGGTTTAGGGGGCCCTGAAAGGGGAGGCAGGTTTGGGGAGGCCCCTTCAAGGATCAAGGTTTGGGGGGCCCCCCCCCCTTAGTTCAGGGTTTGGGGGACCCTGAGAGGGGAGGCAGGTTTTGGGGTTCCTTGTGGGGGGGGTCAGGATTTGGGGTACCCTGGGGGTGTTTGTCAATGTTTGGAGGGGGGTGTCAGATTTTGGGGTTCCCCATGGGAGGGGGTTAGTTTTGGGGGTCCCCCCGCTCTCCAAGAACACACTGTGCACATACAGGTGGGTCCCCAGTTGGATCCCAGTCAGATCCCAGTTTGGGGGTTCCCTGGGGGTTCCCATGGGGGTTGTCAGGTTTGGGGGTTCCCTATGGAGGGGGTCAGGTTTGGGGGTCCCCCCGCTCTCCAAGAACACACCATGCGCATACAGGTGGATCCCCAGTTGGATCCCAGTCGGATCCCAGTTTGGGGGTTCCCTGGGGGTTCCCATGGGAGTTGTCAGGTTTGGGGTTCCCCATGGGAAGGGGTCAGGTTTGGGGGTCCCCCCGCTCTCCAAGAACACACTGTGCACATACAGGTGGATCCCCAGTTGGATCCCAGTCAGATCCCAGCTTGGGGGTTCCCTGGGGGTTCCCATGCGGGTTGTCAGGTTTGGGGGTTCCCTATGGAGGGGGTCAGGTTTGGGGGTCCCCCCGCTCTCCAAGAACACACCGTGCGCATACAGGTGGATCCCCAGTTGGATCCCAGTTTGGGGGTTCCCTGGGGCATTCAGGGGGTTCCTGGGGGGGGGGGGGGTTGTCAGGTTTTGGGCTTCTCCACGGGGGGAAGGGGGGTGTCAGTTTTGGGGGTCCCCCCCGCTCACCAGGAAGACGCCGTGTGCATACAGGTGGGTCCCCAGTTGGATCCCGTTCACCAGTTTCTCCCGCGCCCACTTGGGGATCCCGAAGTTGGCGGCCAACGCTGTCACCGGCACCGCGAAGAACCTGGGGGGGGGGGGCAAGTTCACGCGTGTCAGGGCGTGTTCAGGCCTGTCGAGGCCTCTCGTGGCGTGTCGAGGCCTCTCGTGGCGTGATCAGGCCACTCGTGGTGTGTTGAGGCCTCTCATGGCATATCAAGGCCTCTCGAGGCGTGATCAGGCCTCTCGTGGTGTGTTCATGCCTCTCATGGCCTGTTGAGGCCTCTCGTGGCGTGTCGAGGCCTCACGTGGCATGTTCAGGCCTTTCGTGGCCTGTCAAGACCTCTCGTGGCGTGATCAGGCCTCTCATGGCGTGATCAGGCCTCTTGTGGCCTGTTGAGGCCTCTCGTGGCGTGTCAAGGCCTCTCGTGGCGTGTTCAGGCCTCTTGTGGCATGATCAGGCCTCTTGTGGCATGATCAGGCCTCTCGTGGTGTGTCGAGGCCTCTCATGGCCTGTTCAGGCCTCTCGTGTCGTGTTCAGGCCTCTCATGGCCTGTTGAGGCCGCTCAAGGCGTGTTCAGGCCTCTCGTGGCCTGTCGAGGCCTCTTGAGGTGTGTCAAGGCCTCTCGTGGCGTGTTCAGGCCTCTCGAGGCGTGTTGAAGCCTCTCGAGGCGTGTTCAGGCCTCTCGTGGCCTGTTGAGGCCTCTCGAGGCGTGTTGAGGCCTCTCGTGGCCTGTCGAGGCCTCTTGAGGTGTGTCAAGGCCTCTCGTGGCCTGTTGAGGCCTCTTGTGGCGTGTTCAGGCCTCTCGTGGCATGTCGAGGCCTCTCAAGGTGTGTTAAGGCCTTTTGTGGTGTGTCGAGGCCTCTCATGGCCTGTTCAGGCCTCTCGTGGCCTGTCGAGGCCTCTCAAGGTGTGTCGAGGCCTCTCGTGGCGTGTTCAGGCCTCTCGTGGCCTGTTGAGACCTCTCGAGGCGTGTTCAGGCCTCTTGTGGCGTGTTCAGGCCTCTCGAGGCGTGTCGAGGCCTCTCATGGCGTGTCGAGGCCTCTCATGGCGTTGTGGGCGCCTTTTGCTGTGGTTTCGGCACGTTTAGGCATGTTTCCATGCGTTTCCGTGTGTTTAGGGCGTGTTTAGGCATGTTTAGCTGGGTTTTGCTGTGGTTTTGAGGTGCTTTGGCACGTTTAGGAGCGTTTTGGCGTGGTTTTGGCACGTTTAGGTGCATTTTGAGGTGTCCTGGTGCTTTTTGTGCACGTTCAGGTGCCTTTTGGCACGTTTTTGGCATGTTTAGGTGCATATTTGAGGTGTTTTGGTGTGTTTTTTGAGTATTTAGGTGTGTTTTGGTGTCATTTTTCCCTGTTTAGGTGTGTTTTGTCATGTTTTCATCATGTTTAGTTGCATTTTGGCATGTTTTTTGCCTGTTTATGTGTGTTCTGGCATGTTTTTTGCCTGTTTAGGTGCGTTTTGGCATGTTTTAGTCACATTCAGCTGCATTTTGGCGTGTTTTTTGCCTGTTTAGGTGCGTTCTGGCATGTTTTTTGCCTGTTTAGGTGCATTTTGGCGTGTTTTAGTCACATTTAGGTGCCTTTTGGTGTGTTTTCATCATGTTTATGTGTGTTCTGGCATGTTTTTTGCCTGTTTAGCTGCGTTTTGTCGTGTTTTCATCATGTTTAGTTGCATTTTGGCATGTTTTTTGCCTGTTTAGCTGCGTTTTGTCATGTTTTCATCATGTTTAGTTGCATTTTGGCATGTTTTTTGCCTGTTTATGTGTGTTCTGGCATGTTTTTTGCCTGTTTAGGTGCGTTTTGGCATGTTTTAGTCACATTCAGCTGCATTTTGGCGTGTTTTTTGCCTGTTTAGGTGCGTTCTGGCATGGTTTTTGCCTGTTTAGGTGCATTTTGGCGTGTTTTAGTCACATTTAGGTGCCTTTTGGTGTGTTTTCATCATGTTTATGTGTGTTCTGGCATGTTTTTTGCCTGTTTAGCTGCGTTTTGTCGTGTTTTCATCATGTTTAGCTGCATTTTGGCATGTTTTTTGCCTGTTTATGTGTGTTCTGGCATGTTTTTTGCCTGTTTAGCTGCGTTTTGTCGTGTTTTCATCATGTTTAGTTGCATTTTGGCGTGTTTTTTGCCTGTTTAGCTGCGTTTTGTCATGTTTTCATCATGTTTAGTTGCATTTTGGCATGTTTTTTGCCTGTTTATGTGTGTTCTGGCATGTTTTTTGCCTGTTTAGCTGCGTTTTGGCGTGTTTTAGTCACATTTAGCTGCATTTTGGTGTGTTCTTCGCCTGTTTAGGTGCCTTTTAGCATGTTTTTTGCCTGTTTAGGTGCATTTTGGCATGTTTTAGTTACATTTAGCTGTATTTTGGTGTGTTTTTTGCCTGTTTAGGTGCATTCTTGCATGTTTTTTGCCTGTTTAGGTGCGTTTTGGCGTGTTTTAGTCACATTTAGCTGCATTTTGGTGTGTTCTTCGCCTGTTTAGGTGCCTTTTAGCATGATTTTTGCCTGTTTAGGTGCATTTTGGCGTGTTTTAGTCACATTTAGCTGCATTTTGGTGTGTTCTTCGCCTGTTTAGCTGCGTTCTGGCATGTTTTTTTGCCTGTTTAGCTGCATTTTGTCGTGTTTTCATCACGTTTAGCTGCGTTTTGGCGCGTTTTAGCCACGTTTAGCTGCATTTTGGCGTGTTTTTTGCCTGCTGAGCTGCGTTTTGGCGCGTTTCAGCCACGTTTAGCTGCATTTTGGCGTGTTTTTTGCCTGTTTAGGTGCGTTCTGGCATGGTTTTTGCCTGTTTAGGTGCATTTTGGCGTGTTTTCATCATGTTTAGCTGCATTTTGGCGTGTTTTTTGCCTGTTGAGCTGCGTTTTGGCGCGTTTCAGCCAATTTTAGGTGCGTTTTGGCGTGGGTTTTGCCTGCTGAGGTGCCTTTTAGCATGGTTTAGTCACGTTTGGGTGCGTTCTGGCGTGTTTTTCGCCCGTCTAGCCGTGTTTCCGCGGCGCTTTGGCCTCACCAGAGCGAGTAGGCGGCGAAGAAGGGCAGGTAGAAGGGCTGCTTGTCGGGCACGCGCTTGAGCGTGAGCAGCACGGCGCCGCAGAACCAGAGGAAGGCGAGAGCCTGCAGCCCGATCAGCCCGTAGCCCACGGGAGACTCGTACGTGTACAGCACCCGCGCCGGGTCGAAGAACTTGGGGGGGGGGGGTCACATGATGAGGACCCCCCTTGAGTACCCCCAGGGGGAAAGAACGCAGACCCCAGCCCCCCAAAGACCCCTGTGAGGGGGAGAGAATGGAGCCCTCCCCTAAATAAACCCATTAGGGGGAAAGAATGGAGCCCCCACCCCAAAATATCCCCCTTAAAGGGAAAGAATGGAGCCCCCCCAAAAAATACCCCCCTTAAAGGGAAAGAATGGAGCCCCCACCCCAAAATATCCCCCTTAAAGGGAAAGAATGGAGTCCCCACCCCAAAATATCCCCCTTAAAGGGAAAGAATGGAGCCCTCACCCCAAAATATTCCCCTTAAAGCAAAGAATGGAGCCCCCACCCCAAAATATCCCCCTTAAAGGGAAAGAATGGAGCCCCCCCAAAAAATACCCCCCTTAAAGGGAAAGAATGGAGCCCCCACCCCAAAATATCCCCCTTAAAGGGAAAGAATGGAGCCCCCATCCCAAAATATCCCCCTTAAAGGGAAAGAATGGAGCCCCCACCCCAAAATATTCCCCTTAAAGGGAAAGAATGGAGCCCCCACCCCAAAATATCCCCCTTAAAGGGAAAGAATGGAGCCCCCATCCCAAAATATCCCCCTTAAAGGGAAAGAATGGAGCCCCCACCCCAAAATATCCCCCTTAAAGGGAAGAATGGAGCCCCCACCCCAAAATATCCCCCTTAAAGGGAAAGAATGGAGCCCCCACCCCAAAATATCCCCCTTAAAGGGGAAGAATGGAGCCCCCCCCCCAAAATATCCCCCTTAAAGGGAAAGAATGGAGCCCCCACCCCAAAATATCCCCCTTAAAGGGAAAGAATGGAGCCCCCACCCCAAAATATCCCCCTTAAAGGGAAAGAATGGAGCCCCCACCCCAAAATATCCCCCTTAAAGGGAAAGAATGGAGCCCCCACCCCAAAATATCCCCCTTAAAGGGAAAGAACGGAGCCCCCACCCCAAAATATCCCCCTTAAAGGGAAAGAATGGAGCCCCCACCCCAAAATATCCCCCTTAAAGGGAAAGAATGGAGCCCCCACCCCAAAATATCCCCCTTAAAGGGAAAGAATGGAGCCCCCACCCCAAAATATCCCCCTTAAAGGGAAAGAACGGAGCCCCCACCCCAAAATATCCCCCTTAAAGGGAAAGAATGGAGCCCCCACCCCAAAATATCCCCCTTAAAGGGAAAGAATGGAGCCCCCACCCCAAAATATCCCCCTTAAAGGGGAAGAATGGAGCCCCCCCCCCCAAAATATCCCCCTTAAAGGGGAAGAATGGAGCCCCCACCCCAAAATATCCCCCTTAAAGGGAAAGAATGGAGCCCCCACCCCAAAATATCCCCCTTAAAGGGGAAGAATGGAGCCCCCACCCCAAAATATCCCCCTTAAATGGAAAGAATGGAGCCCCCCCAAAAAATACCCCCCTTAAAGGGAAAGAATGGAGCCCTCACCCCAAAATATCCCCCTTAAAGGGGAAGAATGGAGCCCCCACCCCAAAAATACCCCCATGGGGTTATGGGGGGGGATGCAAGGGGGAGTCTGCAAGGCTTGGAGGGTTTGGGGGGGTCAGGGAGGGTTTGGGGGGGGTCTGAGGGGGTCTGGGGGTCTGGGGGGGTTTGCGGGGGTCCGGGGGGGGTGCTGGGGGTCCCACCTCGGCCTCGTAGGTGAGCAGCGCGACGTGGGCGATGCCGTAGAGGGTGATGTAAACGGAGAGGCGCACGGAGCCCCCCGCGCTGATGCGGCCCCTGGGGGGGGAGCAGCTGCCCCACGGCTGCCCCATAGCCGCCCCACAACTGCCCCAGTGCCCCACGGCTGCCCCATAGATGCCCCATAGCCGCCCCAGTGCCCCACGGCTGCCCCATAGCCGCCCCACAAGTGCCCCAGTGCCCCACGGCTGCCCCATAGCCTCCCCATAGCCGCCCCAGTGCCCCACGGCTGCCCCATAGCTGCCCCATAGCCGCCCCAGTGCCCCACGGCTGCCCCATAGCCTCCCCATAGCCGCCCCACAACTGCCCCAGTGCCCCACGGCTGCCCCATAGCCTCCCCATAGCCGCCCCACAACCGCCCCAGTGCCCCACGGCTGCCCCATAGCTGCCCCATAGCCGCCCCAGTGCCCCACGGCTGCCCCATAGCCGCCCCATAGCCGCCCCACAAGTGCCCCAGTGCCCCACGGCTGCCCCATAGCTGCCCCATAGCCGCCCCACAAGTGCCCCAGTGCCCCATGGCTGCCCCATAGCCGCCCCATAGCCGCCCCACAACCTCCCCAGTGCCCCACGGCTGCCCCATAGCCGCCCCACAAGTGCCCCACGGCTGCCCTATAGCTGCCCCATAGCCGCCCCAGAAGTGCCCCACTGCCCCATGGCTGCCCCATAGCTACCCCACAACTGCCCCAGTGCCCCACGGCTGCCCCATGGCTGCCCCATAGCCGCCCCACAACCGCCCCAGTGCCCCACGGCTGCCCCATAGCTACCCCACAACTACCCCAGTGCCCCACGGCTGCCCCATGGCTGCCCCATAGCCGCCCCACAACTGCCCCAGTGCCCCACGGCTGCCCCATAGCTGCCCCATAGCCGCCCCACAACCGCCCCAGCGCGCCACGGCTGCCCCATAGCTACCCCACAACTGCCCCAGTGCCCCACGGCTGCCCCACAGCCAACCCTGTGCCCCACAGCTGCCCCACGGCTGCCCCATAGCCGCCCCATAGCCGCCCCACAACTGCCCCAGTGCCCCAAGGCTGCCCCATAGCTGCCCCACAACTGCCCCAGTGCCCCACGGCTGCCCCATAGCCGCCCCACAACTGCCCCAGTGCCCCACGGCTGCCCCATAGCTGCCCCATAGTCACCCCACAACTGCCCCAGTGCCCCACGGCTGCCCCATAGCCGCCCCACAGCTGCCCCACAACTGCCCCAGTGCCCCACGGCTGCCCCATAGCCGCCCCATAGTCGCCCCACAACTGCCCCAGTGCCCCACGGCTGCCCCATAGCCGCCCCACAACTGCCCCAGTGCCCCATAGCGGCCCCATAGCTGCCCTAGTGCCCCACAGCTGCCCCACGGCTGCCCCACAACTGCCCCAGTGCCCCCCAGTGCCCCCCAGTGCCCCCCAGTGCCCCCCGGCTCCGGCGGCACCTGGTGACGGTGAAGCCCTTGCCGAGCAGGATGAGCATGAGGAGGAAGATGAGGAAGCTGACGGAGAAGAGCAGCTTGGCTGGGGGGGAGAGGGGGGCTCGCACGCGCACCAGGGCCGGGACCCCCGTGCGTCGCACGAGGAGCCGTGTTACCCCGGTGCACCCCCACGCCTCGTGCGAGGAGCTCCCCGTGCACGCCCGTGTGTTGCACGAGGACCCGCGTGACCCCCTGCATCCCCACGCCTCGTACGAGGAGCTCCCCGTGCATCCCCGTGCGTCGCACGAGGACCCGCGCGACCCCCTGCATCCCCACGCCTCGTACAAGGAGCTCCCCGTGTAGCCCCGTGCGTCACACGAGGACCTGTGCGACCCCCTGAACCCCCACGCCTTGTACGAGGAGCTCCCCGTGCATCCCTGTGCATTGCACGAGGACCCGCGTGACCCCCTGCATCCCCATGCCTCGTACAAGGAGCTCCCCGTGTAGCCCCGTGCGTCACACGAGGACCTGTGCGACCCCCTGAACCCCCACGCCTTGTACGAGGAGCTCCCCGTGCATCCCTGTGCATTGCACGAGGACCCGCGTGACCCCCTGCATCCCCACGCCTCGTACAAGGAGCTCCCCGTGTAGCCCCGTGCGTCACACGAGGACCTGTGCGACCCCCTGAACCCCCACGCCTTGTACGAGGAGCTCCCCGTGCATCCCCGTGCGTCGCACGAGGACCCACGTGACCCCCTGCATCCCCACGCCTCGTGCGAGGAGCTCCCCGTGCACCCCCGTGCGTCGCACGAGGCCTCACACGCACCCAGGACCTTGAGGCCGGCGCTGCCGACGCCGTCGCTCGCGTAGCGGCCCCAGTGGACGCAGCCCAGGAGGAGGCTCAGCACTGCGGGGAGGGGGCGTCTGGGGGGGCCCTGCACCCCCAAATCACCCCCCCGGACCCCAAATCCACACCCCCCCCCTCAGACCCCCCCCAAATCCCCCCTCCCGGCCCCCCAAATCACGCTCCCAGACCCCCAAATCACACCCCTGGGCCCCCAAATCCCTCCCCCCCAGACCCCAAATTACCCCTGAACCCCCAAAATTCCCCCCCCAGCCCCCCAAATCCCCATCCCAGAGCCCCAATTACCCACTTGAACCCCCAAATATCCCCCCCAGCCCCCCAAATCCCCCCTTCGACCCCCAAATATCCCCCCCCAGCCCCTCAAATCCCCCTCCCAGCCCCCCAAATCCCCCTCCCAGAGCCCCAATTACCCACTTGAACCCCCAAATATCCCCCCAGCCCCTCAAATCCCCCTCCCAGCCCCCCAAATCCACCCCAGCCCCTCAAATCCCCCTCCCAGCCCCCCAAATCCACCCCAGCCCCTCAAATCCCCCTCCCAGACCCCCAAATCCCCCCTTCGACCCCCAAATATCCCCCCAGATCCCCCTCTCAACCCCCAAAATACCCCCTTCTACCCCCAAATAGCCCCCCAGACCCCCAAATATCCCCCCCAGCCCCTCAAATCCCCCTCCCAGACCCCCAAATCCCCCTCCCAGACCCCCACATCCACCCCAGGCCCCTCAAATCCCCCTCAGAGCCCCCCAGATCCTCCTCCCGGCCCCCCAAATTCCCCCTTCAACCCCCAAATATCCCCCCCCAGTCCCTCAAATCCCCCTCCCAGACCCCCAAATCCACCCCACGGACCCCAAATCCCCCTCCCAGCCCCCCAATTACCCACTTGAACCCCCAAATATCTCCCCCAGCCCCCCCAATCCCTCCTTCAACCCCTAAATATCCCCCCAGCCCCCCAGATCCCCCTCCCAACCCCCAAATACCCACTTGAACCCCCAAATAGCCCCCCCAGACCCCCAAATATCCCCCCCAGCCCCTCAAATCCCCCTCCCAGACCCCCAAATACCCACTTGAACCCCCAAATATCCCCCCAGACCCTCAAGTATCCCCTCCCAGCCCCCCAACTCCTCCCCACGGCCCCCCAATCCCCCTCCCAGCCCCCCAAATCCCCCTTCAACCCCCAAATATACCCCCCCAGACCCCCAAATATCCCCCCCAGCCCCTCAAATACCCCCTTCAACCCCCAAATAGCCCCTCCAGACCCCCAAATATGCCCCCCAGCCCCTCAAATCCCCCTCCTAGACCCCCAAATCCACCCCAGGCCCCTCAGAGCCCCCCAAATCCTCCTCCCGGCCCCCCAAATCCCCCCTTCAATCCCCAAATATCCCCCCCCCAGCCCCTCAAATCCCCCTCCCAGACCCCCAAATCCACCCCATGGACCCCAAATCCCCCTCCCAGCCCCCCAACTACCCACTTGAACCCCCAAATATCACCCCAGCCCCCCAAATCCCTCCTTCAACCCCCAAATATCCCCCCAGACCCCCAGATCCCCCTCCCAATCCCCAAATACCCACTTGAACCCCCAAATATTCCCCCCAGACCCCCAAATATCCCCCTCCCAGCCCCCCAAATCCCCCCAGGCCCCTCAAATCCCCCTCCCAGACCCCCAAATACCCACTTGAACCCCCAAATAGCCCCCTCAGACCCCCAAATATCCCCCCCAGCCCCTCAAATCCCCCTCCCAGCCCCCCAAATCCCCCCAGGCCCCTCAAATCCCTCTCCCAGACCCCCAAATACCCACTTGAACCCCCAAATAGCCCCCCCAGACCCCCAAATATCCCCCCCAGCCCCTCAAATCCCCCTCCCAGCCCCCCAAATCCACCCCAGGCCCCTCAAATCCCCCTCCCAGACCCCCAAATCCACCCCAGGCCCCTCAAATCCCCCTCCCAGACCCCCAAATACCCACTTGAACCCCCAAATAGCCCCCCCAGACCCCCAAATATCCCCCCCAGCCCCTCAAATCCCCCTCCCAGCCCCCCAAATCCATCCCAGGCCCCTCAAATCCCCCTCCCAGACCCCCAAATACCCACTTGAACCCCCAAATAGCCCCCCCAGACCCCCAAATATCCCCCCCAGCCCCTCAAATCCCCCTCCCAGCCCCCCAAATCCACCCCAGGCCCCTCAAATCCCCCTCCCAGACCCCCAAATACCCACTTGAACCCCCAAATAGCCCCCCCAGACCCCCAAATATCCCCCCCAGCCCCTCAAATCCCCCTCCCAGCCCCCCAAATCCACCCCAGGCCCCTCAAATCCCCCTCCCAGACCCCCAAATACCCACTTGAACCCCCAAATAGCCCCCCCCAGACCCCCAAATATCCTCCCCAGCCCCTCAAATCCCCCTCCCAGACCCCCAAATCCACCCCAGGCCCCTCAAATTCCCCTCCCAGACCCCCAAATACCCACTTGAACCCCCGAATATCCCCCCCAGACCCCCAAATATCCCCCCCAGCCCCTCAAATCCCCCTCCCAGCCCCCCAAATCCACCCCAGGCCCCTCAAATCCCCCTCCCAGACCCCCAAATCCACCCCAGGCCCCTCAAATCCCCCTCCCAGACCCCCAAATACCCACTTGAACCCCCAAATAGCCCCCTCAGACCCCCAAATATCCTCCCCAGCCCCTCAAATCCCCCTCCCAGCCCCCCAAATCCACCCCAGGCCCCTCAAATCCCCCTCCCAGACCCCCAAATACCCACTTGAACCCCCAAATAGCCCCCCCAGACCCCCAAATATCCCCCCCAGCCCCTCAAATCCCCCTCCCAGCCCCCCAAATCCACCCCAGGCCCCTCAAATCCCCCACCCAGACCCCCAAATACCCACTTGAACCCCCAAATAGCCCCCCCAGACCCCCAAATATCCCCCCCAGCCCCTCAAATCCCCCTCCCAGCCCCCCAAATCCACCCCAGGCCCCTCAAATCCCCCTCCCAGACCCCCAAATACCCACTTGAACCCCCAAATAGCCCCCCCAGACCCCCAAATATCCCCCCCAGCCCCTCAAATCCCCCTCCCAGCCCCCCAAATCCACCCCAGGCCCCTCAAATCCCCCTCCCAGACCCCCAAATACCCACTTGAACCCCCAAATAGCCCCCCCAGACCCCCAAATATCCTCCCCAGCCCCTCAAATCCCCCTCCCAGCCCCCCAAATCCACCCCAGGCCCCTCAAATCCCCCTCCCAGACCCCCAAATACCCACTTGAATCCCCAAATAGCCCCCCCAGACCCCCAAATATCCCCCCCAGCCCCTCAAATCCCCCTCCCAGCCCCCCAAATCCACCCCAGGCCCCTCAAATCCCCCACCCAGACCCCCAAATACCCACTTGAACCCCCAAATAGCCCCCCCAGACCCCCAAATATCCCCCCCAGCCCCTCAAATCCCCCTCCCAGCCCCCCAAATCCACCCCAGGCCCCTCAAATCCCCCTCCCAGACCCCCAAATACCCACTTGAACCCCCAAATAGCCCCCCCAGACCCCCAAATATCCCCCCCAGCCCCTCAAATCCCCCTCCCAGCCCCCCAAATCCACCCCAGGCCCCTCAAATCCCCCTCCCAGACCCCCAAATACCCACTTGAACCCCCAAATAGCCCCCCCAGCCCCCCAAATCCCCCCCCCAGACCCCCTGCACCCCCAGTTCCCCCCCCCTCACCCTCGACGCCCGCGGCCGCCATGAACATCTTGTACGTCGTGTGCAGGAGCTGCCGGCCCTTCAGCAGGTCTGGGGGTGCAGGGGGGGGTCACACAGAGACACCCCCACTCTAGGACCCCCCCGAACCTCCCCCCGAACCCCCCGGGACCCCCCCGGGACCCCCCACTTACAGCCGAAGTAGCAGGAGACGAGGAAGATGAGGGTGAAGATGAGGAGGAAGGTGATGTCGGTCTCCAGGATCCCTTGGGGGGGGGGGAAAAAAATGGGGGGGGGGGGGGGGGTGTCAGAGATGGGGTGACCCCCCCCCAAGGGAACCCCCAAAGTGGGACAGAGCAACCCCCCTAGGCGACCCCCCCCATCTTGCCCCCCCAAATCCACTCACAGACCCCCCCAAATCCCCTCCTAGACTCCCAATCCCCCCCACCCCGCACCCCCAAATCCTCCTCCTGGGCCCCCGAAACCCCTTCCCAGCCCCCCAAATCCACCTCAGGCCCCCCCCCAATCCCCCTCCCAGCCCCCCAAATACACCCCTGGCCCCCCCAAATCCCCCTCCCAGCCCCCCAAATCCACCCCAAGCCCCCCAAATCCCCCTCCCAGCCCCCCAAATCCACCTCAGGCCCCCCCAAATCCCCCTCACAGCCCCCCAAATCCACCCCAAGCCCCACCAATCCTCCTCCCAGCCCCCCAAATCCACCCCAAGCCCCCCAAATCCCCCTCCCAGCCCCCCAAATACACCCCTGGCCCCCCCCAATCCCCCTCCCAGCCCCCCAAATACACCCCAAGCCCCCCAAATCCCCCTCCCAGTCCCCCAAATCCACCTCAGGCCCCCCCAAATCCCCCTCACAGCCCCCCAAATCCACCCCAAGCCCCACCAATCCTCCTCCCAGCCCCCCAAATCCACCCCAAGCCCCCCAAATCCCCTTCCCAGCCCCCCAAATCCACCCCTGGCCCCCCCAATTCCCCTCCCAGCCCCCCAAATCCACCCCTGGCCCCCCCAATTCCCCTCCCAGCCCCCCAAATCCACCCCTGGCCCCCCCAATCCCCCTCCCAGCCCCCCAAATAGACCTCTGGCCCCCCAAATCCCCTTCCCAGCCCCCCAAATCCACCTCTGCCCCCCCCAGTCCCCCTCCCAGCCCCCCAAATCCAACTCTGGCCCCCCAAGTCCCCCTCCCAGCCCCCCACATCCACCCCAAGCCCCCCAAGTCCCCCTCCCAGCCCCCCATATCCCCTTCCCAGCCCCCCAAATCCACCTCTGGCCCCCCCAGTCCCCCTCCCAGCCCCCCAAATCCACCCCAAGCCCCCCCAATCCCCCTCCCAGCCCCCCAAATCCACCCCAAGCCTCCCCAATTCCCCTCTCAGCCCCCCCAATTCCCCTCCCAACCCCCCAAATCCACCCCAAGCCCCCCCAATCCCCCTCCCAGCCCCCCAAATCCACCCCAAGCCTCCCCAATTCCCCTCTCAGCCCCCCCAATTCCCCTCCCAACCCCCCAAATCCACCCCAAGCCCCCCCAATTCCCCTCCCAGCCCCCCAAATCCACCCCAAGCCCCCCCAATTCCCCTCCCAGCCCCCCAAATCCACCCCAAGCCCCCCCAATCCCCCTCTCAGCCCTCCATATCCCCCTCCCAACCCCCCAAATCGACCCCAGGCCCCCCCAATCCCCCTCCCAGCCCCCCAAATCCACCCCAAGCCCCTCCAATTCCCCCTCCCAACCCCCCAAATCGACCCCAGGTCCCCCCAATCCCCCTCCCAGCCCCCCAAATCCCCCTCCCAGCCCCCCAAATCGACCCCAGGCCCCCCTAAATCCACCCCAGGCCCCCCCAATCCCCCTCCCAGCCCCCCAAATCCACCCCAGGCCCCCCCAATCCCCCTCCCAGCCCCGCAAATCCACCCCAAGCCCCCCCAATCCCCCTCTCAGCCCTCCATATCCCCCTCCCAACCCCCCAAATCGACCCCAGGCCCCCCCAATCCCCCTCCCAGCCCCCCAAATCCACCCCAAGCCCCTCCAATTCCCCCTCCCAACCCCCCAAATCGACCCCAGGTCCCCCCAATCCCCCTCCCAGCCCCCCAAATCCCCCTCCCAGCCCCCCAAATCCACCCCAAGCCCCCCCAATCCCCCTCCCAGCCCCCCAAATCCACCCCAGGCCCCCCCAAATCCACCCCAGGCCCCCCCAATCCCCCTCCCAGCCCCCCAAATCCACCCCAGGCCCCCCCAAATCCACCCCAGGCCCCCCCTCACCGAACTCGTCGGCCGAGAAGTGCCGTGTCCAGAAGGACTGACCGTTGGTCAGCACCATCTCGTACTCCAGCTCCAACCCATCGCCCTGGAATTTGGGGGGGTCAGGGGGGTCCCCAGGCTTTTTGGGGGGGGGGTCCCCGGGTTGGGGGGGGGGGGTGGTCACTCACCCCACATTTGCTGAGGGCCACGTACCACCAGCGCTCGCGCACCGAGCGGAAACTGCGGCCGCTGCTGCAGCTCAGGAACCGCACCGAGTCCTGCACCAGCACCTGGGGGGGTGTGAGGGGCCTCAGAGCACCCCAAAACCCACCCTGCACCCCCAAACCCCACCCTGCACCCCCAAAACCCACCCCACGCATCCAGGGACCCCCAGCCCCCCCAGCTCAGGAACCGCACCGAGTCCTGCACCAGCACCTGGGGGGGTGTGAGGGGGCTCAGAGCACCCCAAAACCCACCCTGCACCCCCAAACCCCACCCTGCACCCCCAAAACCCACCCCACGCATCCAGGGACCCCCAGCCCCCCCAGCTCAGGAACCGCACCGAGTCCTGCACCAGCACCTGGGGGGGTGTGAGGGGGCTCAGAGCACCCCAAAACCCACCCTGCACCCCCAAACCCCACCCTGCACCCCCAAAACCCACCCCATGCATCCAGGGACCCCCAGCCCCCCCAGCTCAGGAACCGCACCGAGTCCTGCACCAGCACCTGGGGGGGTGTGAGGGGGCTCAGAGCACCCCAAAACCCACCCTGCACCCCCAAACCCCACCCTGCACCCCCAAAACCCACCCTGCACCCCCAAAACCCCCCCCACGCATCCAGGGACCCCCAGCCCCCCCAGCTCAGGAACCGCACTGAGTCCTGCACCAGCACCTGGGGGGGTGTGAGGGGCCTCAGAGCACCCCAAAACCCACCCTGCACCCCCAAACCCCTCACTGCACCCCCACACTACCCCCTGCACCCCCAACCCCCCCCCACACGCATCCAGGGACCCCCCAGCTCAGGAACCGCACCGAGTCCTGCACCAGCACCTGGGGGGGTGCGGGGGGGGGCCTCAGAGCACCCCAAAACCGACCCTGCACCCCCAAACACCCCCCTGCACCCCCAAGCCCCACCCTGCACCCCCAAACTACCCCCTGCACCCCCAACCCCCCCCCCCCCACGCATCCAGGGACCCCCCAGCTCAGGAACCGCACCGAGTCCTGCACCAGCACCTGGGGGGGCTCAGAGCACCCCAAAACCCACCCTGCACCCCCAAACCACTCCCTGCACCCCCAAACCCCGTACCTGGCACCCCGACCAGGCGTACTGGGTGGTGAGGTTGATGACCTGGTTGTTTTCGGGGCGCAGCACCGACTCCTTGGCCAGGCAGTCCTGGGGGGGGGACGACACACACCCCTCAGAGCCCCCCAAAACCCACACCCCCCACCTCAGAGCCCCCCCAAACCCACACACACCCCTCATAACCCCCCCCAGCCCCCCAATAATGCCCCTAGAACCCCTAAAACCCCCTCCAGACCCCCTATAATGCCCCCCAGACCCCCAATAAGGCCCCGAGAACCCCTAGAACCCCCCAGTAACGCCCCCCCAGACCCCATACACCCCCCCCAGACCCCCAATAATGCCCCCCAGACCCCCTATAACCCTCCCAGACCCCCAATAAGGCCCCTAGACCCCCTATAACCCCCCAATAATGCCCCCCCAGACTCCATACAGCCCCCTGGCCCCCCAACAACGCCCCCCAGACCCCCTATAACCTCCCAGACCCCCAATAAGGCCTGCAGACCCCTATAAACCCCAATAATGCCCCCCCAGACCCCCTATAGCCCCCCAGACCCCCAATAATGCCCCTCAGCCCCCCAATAACGCCCCCCAGACCCCCTATAACCCCTCCCAGACCCCCAATAATGCCCCTAGCCCCCCAATAAGGCCCCTAGACCCCCTATAACCCCCCAATAACGCCCCCCTCAGACCCCCTATAGCCCCTCAATAATGCCCCCCAGACCCCCTATAGCCCCCCAGACCCCCAATAACGCCCCTAGACTCCCTATAACCCCCCAGTAATGCCCCCCAGAACTCCTATAGCCCCCTAGCCCCCCAATAATGCCCCTCAGCCACCCCCAATAACACCTCCGAGACCCCCAATAACGCCCCCCAGACCCCCTATAACTCCTCCCAGACCCCCAATAAGGCCCCTAGGCCCCCTATAACCCCCCAATAATGCCCCCCCAGACCCCATACAGCCCCCTGGCCCCCCAATAACGCCCCCCAGACCCTCTATAACCTCCCAGACCCCCTATAACCGCTCCCAGAGCCCCAATAAGGCCTGCAGACCCCTATAAACCCCAATAATGCCCCCCCAGACCCCCTATAGCCCCCCAGACCCCCAATAATGTCCCTAGCCCCCCAATTATGCCCCTCAGCCCCCCAATAACGCCCCCCAGACCCCCTATAACCCCTCCCAGACCCCCAATAAGGCC
>JAUNZM010002284.1:0-74905 GCA_033459285.1 Clamator glandarius
GGGGCAGCTAGAAGGCTCTGGGTGCTTTTAGAAGGGTCCTGGGGTCCTCTAGAAGTGTCTGCGGCCTTTTAGAAGGGTCCTGGGAGGTTCTAGAATGGTCTGGGCGCTTTTAGAAGGATTCGGGGTGGGTCTAGAATGGTCTGGGGGCTGTTAGAAGTGTCCTGGGTGGCTCTAGAAGGGTCTGGGTGCTTTTAGAAGGGTCCTGGAGGGTCTAGAAGTGTCTGGGGACTTTTAGAAGGGTCCTGGGGAGCGCTAGAAGGGTCTGGGGTCTTTTAGAAGGGTCCTGGGTGGAGCTAGAAGTGTCTGGGTGCATTTAGAAGGGTCCTGGGTTGCTCTAGAAGGGTCTGGGCGCTTTCAGAAGGGTCCTGAGGGCCTCTTGAATGGTCTGGGGTCCTTTAGAAGAGTCCTGGGGGGCTCTAGAAGGGTCTGGGGGCATTCAGAAGGGTCCTGGGGGCCTCTAGAAGGGACTGGATGCTTTTAGAAGAGTCCTGGGGTGCTCTAGATGGGTCTGGGGGCATTTAGAAGCGTCCTGGGGGGCTCTGGAAGGGTCTGGGGGAGTTTAGAATGGTCCTGGGGATCTCTAGAAAGGTCTGGGTGCTTTTAGAAGGGTCCTGATAGACTCTAGAAGGGTCTGAGTGCTATTAGAAGGGTCCTGCGGGTCTCTAGAAGGGTCTGGGGGCTTTTAGATAGTATCTGGGGGGCTCTAGAAGGGTGTGAGGTCTTTTAGAATTGTCCTGGTGGCATCTTGAAGGCTCTGGGGTATTTTAGAAGGGTCCTGGGGGCCTCTAGAAGTGTCTGAGGGATTTTAAAAGGGTCCTGGGAGGCTCTAGAAGGGTCTGGTTGCTTTTAGAAGTGTCCGTGGAGGCTCTAGAAGGATCTGGGGCCTTTTAGAAGGGTCCTGGGGGGCTCTAGAAGGGTCTGGGTGCTATTAGAATTATCCGGGGAGGGTCTAGAAGGCTCTGGGGGCTTTTAGAAGGGTCCTTGGGGGCTCTAGAAGGGTCTGGGGACCATTAGAGGAGTCCTGGCGGCCTCTAGAAGGGTCTGGGGGATTTTAGAAGGGTCCTGGGGAGCTCTAGAAGGGTCTGGAGTCTTTTAGAAGGGTCCTGGGGGAATATAGAAAGGTCTGGGGGCTTTTAGAAGGGTCCTGCGGGTCTCTAGAAGGGTCTGGGTGCTTTTAGAAGGGTCCTGGAGGAATCTAGAAGGGTCTGGGGTCTTTGAGAAGGGTCCTAGGGGGCTCTAGAAGGGTCTGGGTGCTTTTAGAAGTGTCCTGGGGGGCTCTAGAAGGGTCTGGGTGCTTTTAGAAGGGTCCTGGGAGACTCTGGAAGGGTCTGAGGGCTTCTAGAAGGGTCCTGTAGGGTCTATAGAAGGGTATGGGTGCTTTTAGAAGGGTCCTGTGGGGCTCTAGAAGGGTCTGGGGGCATTTAGAAAGGTCCTGGTGGGCTCTAGAAGGGTCTGGGTGCTTTTAGAAGGGTCCTGGGAGGATCTAGAAGGGTCTGGTTGCTTTTAGAATGGCCCTGGGAGGCTCTAGAAGGGTCTGGGGGCTTTTTGAAGGGTCCAGGGGGCCTCTAGAAAGGTCTGGGTGCTTTTAGAAGGGTCCTGCGTGGCTCTAGAAGGGTCTGGGGTCTATTAGAAGGATCCGGGGAGGGTCTAGAAGGCTCTGGGGCCTTTTAGAAGGGTCCTTGGGGGCTCTAGAAGGGTCTGGGGACCATTAGAGAAGCCCTGGTTGCCTCTAGAATGGTCTGGGGGATTTTAGAAGGTTCCTGGGGAGCTCTAGAAGTGTCTGGGGGCTTTTAGAAGGGTCCTGGGAGAATCTAGAAGGGTCTGGGTGCTTTTAGAAGGGTCCTGCGGGTCTCTAGAATTGTCTGGGGGCTTTTAGAAGGGTCCTGGGGGGATCTAGAAATGTCTGCGGGATATTAGAAGGGTCCTGGGAGGCTCTAGAAGGGTCTGGGTGTTTTAGAAGGATTCGGGTAGGGTCTAGAAGGGTCTGGGGGCTTTTAGAAGGGTCCTGTGGTGATCTAGAAGCGTCTGGGTTCTTTTAGAAGGGTCCTGGGAGGCTCTAGAAGGGTCTGGGTGCTTTTAGAAGGGTCCTGGGGGTCTTTAGAAGGGTCTGGGTGCTTTTAGAATGGTCCTGCGGGGCTCTAGAATGCTCTGGGGGCTTTTAGAAGAGTCCTGGGTAGCTTTAGAAGAGTGTGAGTGCTTTTAGAAGGGTCCTAGGGGCATCTAGATGGCTCTGGGGACTTTTAGAAGGGTCCTGGGGGCCTCTAGATGGGTCTGAGGATTTTTAGAAGGGTCCTGGGAGGCTCTAGAAGTGTCTGGGTGATTTTAGAAGGGCCCTGGGTGGCTCTAGAATGGTCTGGTTGCTTTTAGAATGGTCCTGGTGGGCTCTAAAAGGGTCTGGGTGCTTTTAGAAATGTCCTGGGTGGCTCTAGAATGGTCTGGGGGCATTTAGAAGGGTCCCGGGGGGCTCTAGAAGTTTCTGGGGGCTTTTAGAAGGATCTTGGGGGCCTCTAGAAGGGTCTGGGAGCTTTTTGAAGGGTTCTGGGTGGCTCTAGAATGGTCTGGGGGCTTTTAGAAGCGTCCTGGGGGGCTCTAGAAGGGTGTGGTTGCTTTTAGAAGGGTCCTGGGGGCATCTACAAGGCTCTGGGGGCTTTCAGAAGGGTCCTGGGGGCTTCTAGAAGGGTCTGAAGGATTTTAGAAGGGTCCTGGGAGGCTGTAGAAGGGTCTGGGTGCTTTTAGAATGATCCGGGGAGGGTGTAGAAGGCTCTGGGTTCTTTTAGAAGGGTCCT
The DNA here is from genome assembly GCA_033459285.1 of Clamator glandarius. NCBI lineage: Eukaryota > Metazoa > Chordata > Aves > Cuculiformes > Cuculidae > Clamator > Clamator glandarius. Next base: position 2,787 of record JAUNZM010002284.1, read on the forward strand.
GGGTGGCTCTAGAAGGGTCTGGGTGCTTTCAGAAGGGTCCTGTGTGGCTGTAGAAGGGTCTGGGGGCTTTTAGATGGGTCCTGGGGGGGTCTAGAAGGGTGTGGGGGCTTGTAGAAGGGTCCTGGGGGGCTCTAGAAGGGTCTGGGGGCATTTAGAAGCGTCCTGGGGGGCTCTGGAAGGGTCTGGGGGAGTTTAGAATGGTCCTGGGGATCTCTAGAAAGGTCTGGGTGCTTTTAGAAGGGTCCTGATAGACTCTAGAAGGGTCTGAGTGCTATTAGAAGGGTCCTGCGGGTCTCTAGAAGGGTCTGGGGGCTTTTAGATAGTATCTGGGGGGCTCTAGAAGGGTGTGAGGTCTTTTAGAATTGTCCTGGTGGCATCTTGAAGGCTCTGGGGTATTTTAGAAGGGTCCTGGGGGCCTCTAGAAGTGTCTGAGGGATTTTAAAAGGGTCCTGGGAGGCTCTAGAAGGGTCTGGTTGCTTTTAGAAGTGTCCGTGGAGGCTCTAGAAGGATCTGGGGCCTTTTAGAAGGGTCCTGGGGGGCTCTAGAAGGGTCTGGGTGCTATTAGAATTATCCGGGGAGGGTCTAGAAGGCTCTGGGGGCTTTTAGAAGGGTCCTTGGGGGCTCTAGAAGGGTCTGGGGACCATTAGAGGAGTCCTGGCGGCCTCTAGAAGGGTCTGGGGGATTTTAGAAGGGTCCTGGGGAGCTCTAGAAGGGTCTGGAGTCTTTTAGAAGGGTCCTGGGGGAATATAGAAAGGTCTGGGGGCTTTTAGAAGGGTCCTGCGGGTCTCTAGAAGGGTCTGGGTGCTTTTAGAAGGGTCCTGGAGGAATCTAGAAGGGTCTGGGGTCTTTGAGAAGGGTCCTAGGGGGCTCTAGAAGGGTCTGGGTGCTTTTAGAAGTGTCCTGGGGGGCTCTAGAAGGGTCTGGGTGCTTTTAGAAGGGTCCTGGGAGACTCTGGAAGGGTCTGAGGGCTTCTAGAAGGGTCCTGTAGGGTCTATAGAAGGGTATGGGTGCTTTTAGAAGGGTCCTGTGGGGCTCTAGAAGGGTCTGGGGGCATTTAGAAAGGTCCTGGTGGGCTCTAGAAGGGTCTGGGTGCTTTTAGAAGGGTCCTGGGAGGATCTAGAAGGGTCTGGTTGCTTTTAGAATGGCCCTGGGAGGCTCTAGAAGGGTCTGGGGGCTTTTTGAAGGGTCCAGGGGGCCTCTAGAAAGGTCTGGGTGCTTTTAGAAGGGTCCTGCGTGGCTCTAGAAGGGTCTGGGGTCTATTAGAAGGATCCGGGGAGGGTCTAGAAGGCTCTGGGGCCTTTTAGAAGGGTCCTTGGGGGCTCTAGAAGGGTCTGGGGACCATTAGAGAAGCCCTGGTTGCCTCTAGAATGGTCTGGGGGATTTTAGAAGGTTCCTGGGGAGCTCTAGAAGTGTCTGGGGGCTTTTAGAAGGGTCCTGGGAGAATCTAGAAGGGTCTGGGTGCTTTTAGAAGGGTCCTGCGGGTCTCTAGAATTGTCTGGGGGCTTTTAGAAGGGTCCTGGGGGGATCTAGAATGGTCTGGGTGCTCTTAGAAGGGTCCTGGGGGCCTCTAGAAATGTCTGCGGGATATTAGAAGGGTCCTGGGAGGCTCTAGAAGGGTCTGGGTGTTTTAGAAGGATTCGGGTAGGGTCTAGAAGGGTCTGGGGGCTTTTAGAAGGGTCCTGTGGTGATCTAGAAGCGTCTGGGTTCTTTTAGAAGGGTCCTGGGAGGCTCTAGAAGGGTCTGGGTGCTTTTAGAAGGGTCCTGGGGGTCTTTAGAAGGGTCTGGGTGCTTTTAGAATGGTCCTGCGGGGCTCTAGAATGCTCTGGGGGCTTTTAGAAGAGTCCTGGGTAGCTTTAGAAGAGTGTGAGTGCTTTTAGAAGGGTCCTAGGGGCATCTAGATGGCTCTGGGGACTTTTAGAAGGGTCCTGGGGGCCTCTAGATGGGTCTGAGGATTTTTAGAAGGGTCCTGGGAGGCTCTAGAAGTGTCTGGGTGATTTTAGAAGGGCCCTGGGTGGCTCTAGAATGGTCTGGTTGCTTTTAGAATGGTCCTGGTGGGCTCTAAAAGGGTCTGGGTGCTTTTAGAAATGTCCTGGGTGGCTCTAGAATGGTCTGGGGGCATTTAGAAGGGTCCCGGGGGGCTCTAGAAGTTTCTGGGGGCTTTTAGAAGGATCTTGGGGGCCTCTAGAAGGGTCTGGGAGCTTTTTGAAGGGTTCTGGGTGGCTCTAGAATGGTCTGGGGGCTTTTAGAAGCGTCCTGGGGGGCTCTAGAAGGGTGTGGTTGCTTTTAGAAGGGTCCTGGGGGCATCTACAAGGCTCTGGGGGCTTTCAGAAGGGTCCTGGGGGCTTCTAGAAGGGTCTGAAGGATTTTAGAAGGGTCCTGGGAGGCTGTAGAAGGGTCTGGGTGCTTTTAGAATGATCCGGGGAGGGTGTAGAAGGCTCTGGGTTCTTTTAGAAGGGTCCTGGGTGGCTCTAGAAGGGTCTGGGTGCTTTCAGAAGGGTCCTGTGTGGCTGTAGAAGGGTCTGGGGGCTTTTAGATGGGTCCTGGGGGGCTCTAGAAGGGTCCGTGGGCTTTTAGAAGGGTCCGTAGAGGCTCTAGAAGGGTTCGGAGGTCTTGTAGAAGGGTCCTGGGGGGCTCTAGAAGGGTCTGGGTGCTATTAGAAGGATCCAGGGAGGGTCTAGAAGGCTCTGGGGGCTTTTAGAAGGGTCCTTGGGGGGTCTAGATGGGTCTGGGGAACATTAGAGGGGCACTGGGGTCCTCTAGAAGGGTCTGGGGGATTTTAGAAGGGTCCTGGGGAGCTCTAGAATTGTCTGGGGGCTTTTAGAATGGTCCTGGGAGGCTCTAGAAGGGTCTGGGGGCTTTTAGAAGGGTCCTGCGTGTCTCTAGAAGGGTCTGAGTGCTTTTAGAAGGATTCGGGGAGGGTCTAGAAGGGTCTGGTGGCTTTTAGAAGGGTCCTGTGGGGCTCTCGATGGGTCTGGGTGCTTTTAGAAGGGTCCTGGGGAGCTCTAGATGGGTCTGGGGGCTTTTAGAAGGGTCCTGGGGGGCGCTAGAAATGTCTGGGTGCATTTAGAAGGGTCCTGGGGAGCTCTAGAAGGGTCTGGAGGCTTTTAGAAGGGTCCTGGGGGGTCTAGAAGGGTCTGGGGGCATTCAGAAGGGTCCTGGGGGCCACTAGAAGGGTCTGGAGGGTTTTAGAAGAGTCCTGGTGGGCTCTAGATGGGTCTGGGTTCTTTTAGAATGATCCGGGGATGGTCTAGAAGGGTCTGGATGCTTTCAGAAGGTTCCTGGGTGCATCTAGAAGGGTCTGGGGGCTTTTAGAAGGGTTCTGTGGGGATGTAGAAGGGTCTGGGTGCTTTTAGATGGGTCCTGGGGGGCTCTAGAAGGGTCTGGGGACCATTAGAGGGGCCCCGGGGGCCTCTAGAAGGGTCTGGGGGATTTTAGAAGGGTCCTGGGGAGCTCTAGAAGTGTCTGGAGGCTTTTAGAAGGGTCCTGGGGGGCTCTAGAAGGGTGTTAGGGCTTTTAGAAGCGTCCTGGGGGCATCTAGAAGGCTCTGGGGGCTATTAGAAGGGTCCTGGGGCGCTCTAGAAGGGTCTGGGGGCTTTTAGAATGGTCTTGGGGGGCTCTAGAGGGGTCTGGGTCTTTTAGAAGGGTCCTGGTGGGCTCTAGAAGGATCTGGGGACAGTTAGGAGGGTCCTGAGGGGATGTTGAATGGTCTGAGTGCTTTTAGATGGGTCCTGTAGGGCTAAAAAAGGTTCCTAACCCTATCCCTAACCCTAACTCTTACTCTAACCCTAACTCTAACACAAACCCAAACCCTAACCCTAACCCTAACCCTAACCCTAACCCTAACCCTAAACCTAACCCTAACCCTAACCCTAATCCTAACTCTAACCCTAACCCTAACCCTAACTCTAACTATAACCCTAACCCTAACCCTAACCCTAACCCTAACCCTAACCCTAACCCTAACCCTAACCCTAACCCTAACCCTAACTCTAACCCTAACCCTAACCCTAACCCTAACCCTAACCCTAACCCTAACTCTAACCCTAACCCTAACCCTAACCCTAACCCTAACCCTAACCCTAACCCTAACCCTGCCTCTAACCCCTAGAAGTATCTGGGGGCTTTTAGAATAGTCCTTGAAGGATCTAGGAGGGTCTAGGGTCTCTAAAAAGGTTCCTAAGGGGCTCCGGAAGGGTTTGGGGTCTTTTAGAAGGGTCCTCGGTGGCTCTAGAAGGGTCTAGGGTATTGTAGAAGGGTCCTAAGGGGGTTTAGTAGGGCCTGGGGGGCTTTATAAGATTTTGGGGGCCTTTATAAGGTTTTGGGGGGCTCTAGAAAGTCCGGGGGCTTTGAGAAGCACACTGGGGGCTCTAAAAGTGTCTGGGGGATTTTAGAATGTTCCTGGGGGCTCTAGACGTGTCTGGGTGCTTTTAGAAGGTTCCTGGGGGGCTCTAGAAGGGTCTGGGTGCTTCTAGAGCAAAAATTTTAATTTTGCACATTTGGGGAATTCGCAGGGCTCAGCACACCCGGAGTGCAAAGGATGAGCCTGGCCTGGGAAAAGCACCTGCTTGATCAGGGTGTCTCCCCTGCCAGCTAAGTACAAAGGACCCAGACCATTCTAGAGCCCCCAAGGACCCTTCCAAAAGCCCCCAGACCCTTCTGGAGACGTTCAGGTTCCTTTGAAAAGGCCCCAGACCCTTCTAGAGCCTCCCAAGACCCTTCTAAAAGCCCCCAGACCCTTCTAGACCCTCCCCGGATCCTTCTAAAAGCCCCGAGACCCTTCTAGAGGATCCCAGGACCCTTCTAAAAGCCCCCAGACCCTTCTAGAGCCCCCCAGGACCCTTCTAAAAGCCCCCAGACCCTTCTAGAGGACCCAGGGCCCCTCTTAAGCCACCCCGTCACTTCTAGAGCATCCCAGGACCCTTCTAAAAGCCCCCAGACCTTTCTAGAGCACCCCAGGACCCTTCTAAAAGCCCCCAGACCCTTCTAGAGCCCCCCCGGACCCTTCTAAAAGCCCCTAGACCCTTCTAGAGGCCCCCAGGACCCTTCTGAAAGCCCCCAGAACCTTCTAGAGCCCCACAGGACCCTTCTAAAAGCACCCAGACCATTCTTGAGCCCCCCAGGACCGTTCTAAAAGCACCCAGACCCTTCTAGAGACGCCCAGGACCATTCTGAAAGCCCCCAGAACCTCCTAGAGCCACCCAGGACCCTTCTAAAAGACCCCAGACCATTCTAGCCCCACCCAGGACCCTTGTACAAGCCCCCAGGACCCTTCTAATAGCACCCAGACTTGTCTAGAGGCCACCATGACCCTTCTAAAAGTCCCCAGACCCTTCTAGAGCCCCCCCGGACCCTTGTAAAAGCCACTAGACACTTCTAGAGGCCCCCAGGACCCTTATAAAAGCACCCAGACCCTTCCAGAGCCTCCCAGGACCCTTCTGAACGCACCCAGACCCTTCTAAAAGGAACCCAGGACCCTTCTAAAAGACTCTAGACCCTTCTAGAGCCCCCCAGGACCCTTCTAAAAGCACCCAGACCGTTCTTGAGCCTCCCAGGACCATTCTAAATGCCCCCAGACCCTTCAAGACCCCCCAGGACACTTCTAAAAGACCCCAGACCATTCTAGAGCACGCTAGGATCCTTCAAAAAGCATAAAGACCCTTCTACAGACCCCCAGGACAGTATAAAAGACCCCAGACCCTTCTAGAGCCCCCCAGGACCCTTCTAAAAGCCCCCAGACCCTTCTAGAGCCCCCAGGACGCTTCTAAAAACTTCCAAACCCTTCTAGAGCCCCCCAGGACCCTTCTAAAAGCCCCCAGACCCTTCTAGAGGCCCCAGGGCCCTTCTTAAGCCCCCCCGTCCCTTCTAGAGCACACCAGGACCCGTCTAAAAGCCCCCAGACCCTTCTAGAGCCCCCCAGGATCATTCTAAAAGCCCGCAGACCCTTCTAGAGCCCCCTAGGACCCATCTAAAAGCCCCCAGACCATTCTAGAGCCCCCCAGGACACATCTAAAAGCCCCCAGACCCTTCTAGAGCCCCCCAGGACCATTCTAAAAGACCCCAGACCCTTCTAGAGGCCACCAGGACCCTTCTAAAAGTCCCGAGACCCTTCTAGAGGCAACCAGGACCCTTCTAAAAGCACCCAGACCCTTCTAGACCGTCCCCGGATCCTTCTAAAAGCCCCCATACCCTTCTAGATCCTCCCAGGACCCTTCTAAAAGCCCCCAGACCCTTCTAGAGCCCCCCAGGACCCTTCTACAAGCCCCCACACCCTTCTAGAGCCCCCCAGGACCCTTCTAAAAGCCCCCAGACCCTTCTAGATGTACCCAGGGCCCATCTTAAAGACCCCAGACCATTTTAGAGCACGCCAAGACCCTTCTAAAAGTCCCCAGACCCTTCTAGAGCCCCCCAGGACCCTTCTAAAAGGCCGCAGAATCTTCTAGACCCTCTCCGGATAATTCTAAAAGCACCCAGACCCTTCTATAGCACCCCAGGACCCTTCTAAAAGACCCCAGACCATTCTAGAGCCCCCCAGGGCCCCTCTTAAGGCACCCCGTCCCTTCTAGAGCAGCCCAGGACCCTTCTAAAAGTCCCCAGACCCTTCCAGATCAACCCAGGACCCTTCTAAAAGCCCCCAGACCCTTCTAGAGCCCCCCCGGACCCTTCTAAAAGCCCCTAGACCCTTCTAGAGGCCCCCAGGACCCTTCTGAAAGCCCCCAGAACCTTCTAGAGCCCCACAGGACCCTTCTAAAAGCACCCAGACACTTCTACAGACCCCGAGGACACTATAAAAGCCTACAGACCCTTCTAGAGACCCCCAGGACACTTCTAAAAGCCCCCAGACCCTTCTAGAGCCCCACAGGACCCTTCTAAAAGCACCCAGACCCTTCTAGAGCCTCCCAGGACCATTCTAAAAGCCCCCAGACCATTCTAGACCCACCCCGGATCCTTCTAAAAGCCCCCAGACCCTTCTAGAGCACCCCAGGACCTTTCTAAAAGAACCCAGACCCTTCTAGAGCACCCAAGGACCCTTCTAAAAGCCCCCAGACTAATCTAGACCCTCCCCGGATTCTTCTAAAAGCCCCCAGACCCTTCTAGAGCATCCCAGGACCCTTCTAAAAGCCCCCAGACCCTACTAGAGGCCCCCAGGACCATTCTAAAAGCACCCAGACCCTTTTAGAGCCCCCCTGTACCCTTCTAAAAGCACCCAGACCCTTCTAGAGTCCCCCAGGACCCTTCTGATAGACCCCAGACCCTTCTACAGACCCCCAGGACCCTATAAAAGCCCCCAGACTCTTCTAGAGCAACCCAGGACCCTTCTAAAAGCACCCAGACCCTTCTAGAGCCCCCCCGGACCCATTTAAAATCCTCCAGACCCTTATACAGCCCCCCAGGACCCTTCTAAAAGACACCAGACACTTTTAGAGGCCCCAGGGCCCCTCTTAAGCCCCCCCGTACATTCTAGAGCACACTAGGACCCTTCTAAAAGCCCCCAGACCCTTCTAGAGCACCCCAGGACCCTTCTAAAAGCCCCCAGACCCTTCTAGAGCTCCCCCGGACCCTTCTAAAAGCCCCTAGACCCTTCTAGAGGCCCCCACGACCCTTCTGAAAGCCCCCACATCCTTCTAGAGCCCCACAGGACCCTTCTAAAAGCACCCAGACCCTTCTACAGACCCCCAGGACAGTATAAAAGACCCCAGACCCTTCTAGAGCCCCCCAGGACCCTTCTAAAAGCCCCCAGACCCTTCTAGAGCCCCCAGGACGCTTCTAAAAACTTCCAAACCCTTCTAGAGCCCCCCAGGACCCTTCTAAAAGCCCCCAGACCCTTCTAGAGGCCCCAGGGCCCTTCTTAAGCCCCCCCGTCCCTTCTAGAGCACACCAGGACCCGTCTAAAAGCCTCTAGACCCTTCTAGAGCACTCCAGGACCTTTCCAAAAGCACCCAGACCCTTCTAGAGGCTCCCCGGACCCTTATCAAAGCACCCAGACCCTTCCAGAGCCTCCCAGGACCCTTCTAAAAGCCCCAAGACCCTTCTAGAGACCCCCAGGACCCTTCTAAAAGCACCCAGACCCTTCTAGACCCTCCCCAGATCATTCTAAAAGACCCCAGACCCTTCTAGAGCCCCCTAGGATCCTTCAAAAAGCACCCAGACCCTTCTAGACCGTCCCTGGATCATTCTAAAAGCCCCCAGACCCTTCTAGAGCCCCCCAGGATCGTTCTAAAAGCCCCCTGACCCTTCTAGAGCCCCCTAGGACCCATCTAAAAGCACCCAGACCCTTCTAGAGACCCCCAGGACCCTTCTAAAAGCCCCCAGACCGTTCTAGACCCACCCAGGACCCTTCTACAAGCACCCAGACACTTCTAGAGCCCCCCAGGACCCTTCTAATAGCCCCCAGACCCGTCTAGGGGCCACCAGGACCCTTCTAAAAGTCCCCAGACCCTTCTAGAGCCCCCCCGGACCCTTGTAAAAGCCCCCAGACCCTTCTAGAGGACCCCAGGACCCTTCTAAAAGCCTCTAGACATTTCTAGAGCCCCCCAGGACCCTTCTAAAAGCCCCCAGACCCTTCTAGAGCCTCCCAGGACCATTCTAAAAGCCCCCAGACCCTTCTAGAGCCCCCCAGGACCCTTCAAAAAGACCCCAGACCCTTCTAGAGCCGCCTAGGATCCTTCAAAAAGCATAAAGACCCTTCTAGACCGTCCCCGGATCATTCTAAAAGGCCCCAGACCATTCTAGAGCCCCTCAGGACCCTTCTAAATGACCCCAGACCCTTCTAGAGCACCCCAGGACCCATCTAAAAGCCCCCAGATCCTTCTAGAGCACCCCAGGACCCTTCTAAAAGTCCCCAGACACTTCTAGAGCTACCCAGGACCATTCTAAAAGCTCCCAGACACTTCTAGAGGCCCCCAGGACCCTTCTAAAAGCCCCCAGACCCTTCTAAAGCCACCCAGGACCCTTCTACAAGCCCCCAGACCCTTCTAGAGCCACCCAGACCCTTCTAAAAGCACCCAGACCCTTCTAGAGGCCCCCAGGACCCGTCTAAAAGCCTCTAGACCCTTCTAGAGCCCCCCAGGACCTTTCTAAAAGCACCCAGACCCTTCTAGAGGCTCCCCGGACCCTTATAAAAGCACCCCGACCATTCTAGAGCCTCCCAGTACCCTTCTAAAAGCAACCAGACCCTTCTAGAGAACCCCAGGACCCTTCTAAAAGCCCCCAGACCCTTCTAGACCCTCCCCGGATCCTTCTAAAAGCCGCCAGACCCTTCTAGAGCCTTCTAGGATCCTTCAAAAAGCACCCAGACCTTTCTAGACCGTCCCCGGATCATTCTAAAAGCCCCCAGACCCTTCTAGAGCCCCCCAGGATCATTCTAAAAGCCCCCAGACCCTTCTAGAGCCCCCTAGGACCCATCTAAAAGCCCCCAGACCCTTCTAGAGGCCCCTAGGACCCTTCTAAAAGCCCCCAGACCCTTCTAGACCCTCCCCGGATCCTTCGAAAAGCCCCCAGACCCTTCTAGAGCCCCCCAGGATCATTCTAAAAGCCCCCAGACCCTTCTAGAGCCCCCCAGTAACCTTCTACAAGTCCCTAGACCCTTCTAGAGTCTCCCAGGACCCTTCTAAATGCCCCCAGACCATTCAAGAGGCACCAAGGGCCCCTCTTAAGGAACCCAGTCCCTTCTAGAGCACCCCAGAACCCTTCTAAAAGTCCCCAGACCCTTCTAGAGCCCCCCCGGACCCTTCTAAAAGACCATAGACCCTTCTAGATGACCCCAGGACCCTTCTGAAAGCTAGCAGAACATTCTAGAGTCACCCAGGACCCTTCTAAAGGCACCCAGACCATTCTAGAGCCCCCCAGGACCCTTCTAAAAGCGCCCAGACCCTTCTAGAGACACCCAGGACCCTTCTGAAAGCCCCCAGAACCTTCTAGAGCCCTCCAGGACCCTTCTAAAAGCACCCAGACCCATCTAGAGCATCCGAGGACCCTTCTAAAATTCCCCAGACCCTTCTAGAGCACCCCAGGACACTTCTAAAAGCCCCCAGACCCTTCTAGAGCCCCCCAGGATCATTCTAAAAGCCCCCAGACCCTTCTAGAGCCCCCTAGGACCCATCTAAAAGCCCCCAGACCCTTCTAGAGGCCCCTAGGACCCTTCTAAAAGCCCCCAGACCCTTCTAGACCCTCCCCGGATCCTTCGAAAAGCCCTCAGACCCTTCTAGAGCCCCCCAGGATCATTCTAAAAGCCCCCAGACCCTTCTAGAGCCCCCCAGTACCATTCTAAAAGTCCCTAGACCCTTCTAGAGTCCCCCAGGACCCTTCTAAATGCCCCCAGACCATTCAAGAGGCACCAAGGGCCCCTCTTAAGGAACCCAGTCCCTTCTAGAGCACACCAGAACCCTTCTAAAAGTCGCCAGACCCTTCTAGAGCCCCCCCGGACCCTTCTAAAAGAACCCAGACCCTTCTAGATGACCCCAGGACCCTTCTGAAAGCTAGCAGAACATTCTAGAGTCACCCAGGACCCTTCTAAAGGCACCCAGACAATTCTAGAGCCCCCCAGGACCCTTCTAAAAGCGCCCAGACCATTCTAGAGAACCCCAGGACCCTTCTGAAAGCCCCCAGAACCTTCTAGACCCCTCCAGGACCCTTCTAAAAGCACCCAGACCCTTCTAGAGCATCCGAGGACCCTTCTAAAATTCCCCAGACCCTTCTAGAGCACCCCAGGACACTTCTAAAAGTACCCAGACCCTTCTAGAGCCCCCCTGAACCCTTCTAAAAGCCCCCAGACCCTTCTAGAGCCACCCAGGACCCTTCTAAAAGCACCCAGAACCTTCTAGAGCCCCCCAAGACCCTTCTACAAGACCCAAGACCCTTCTAGAGCATCCCAGGACCCTTCTATAAGCCCCCAGACCCTTCTAGAGACTCCCAGGACCCTTCGAAAAGCCCCCAGACCCTTCTAGAGCCACCCAGGACCATTCTAAAAGCCCCCAGACCCTTCTAGAGCCTCCCAGGACCCTTCTAAAAGCCCCCAGACCATTCTAGAGCACCCCAGGACCCTTCTAAAAGCCCCCAGACCCTTCTAGAGGACCCCAGGACCCATCTGAAAGCCAGCAGAACATTCTAGAGTCACCCAGGACCCTTCTAAAGGCACCCAGACCCTTCTAGAGCCCCCCAGGACCCTTCTAAAAGCCCCCAGACACTTCTAGAGACACCCAGGACCCTTCTGAAAGACCCCAGAACCTTCTAGAGCCCTCCAGGACCCTTCTAAAAGCCCCCAGACCCTTCTAGAGAATCCGATGACCCTTCTAAAATTCCCCAGACCCTTCTAGAGCCCCCCCGGACCCTTCTAAAAGCCCCCAGACCCTTCTAGAGCCCCCCAGGACCTTTCTAAAATCACCCAGACCCTTCTAGAGGCTCCCCGGACCCTTATAAAAGCACCTAGACCCTTCTAGAGCCTCCCAGTACCCTTCTAAAAGCAACCAGACCCTTCTAGAGAACCCCAGGACCCTTCTAAAAGCCCCCAGACCCTTCTAGACCCTCCCCGGATCCTTCTAAAAGCCCCCAGACCCTTCTAGAGCCCGCTAGGATCCTTCAAAAAGCACCCAGACCTTTCTAGACCGTCCCCGGATCATTCTAAAAGCCCCCAGACCCTTCTAGAGCCCCCCAGGATCATTCTAAAAGCACCAAGACCCTTCTAGAGCCCCCTAGGACCCATCTAAAAGCCCCCAGACCCTTCTAGAGGCCCCTAGGACCATTCTAAAAGCCCCCAGACCCTTCTAGAGCATCCCAGGACCCTTCTAAAAGCCCCCAGACCCATCTAGATCCTCCCAGGACCTTTCTAAAAGACCCCAGACCCTTCTAGAGCCTCCCAGGACCCTTCTAAAAGACCCCAGACCATTCTAGAGCACCCCAGGACCCTTCTAAAAGCCCCCAGACCCTTCTAGAGCCCCCCAGGACCCTTCTAAAAGCCCCCAGACCCTTCTAGAGGAACCCAGGACCCTTCTAAAAGCCCCCAGACCCTTCTAGAGAATCCGAGGACCCTTCTGAAAGCCCCCAGAACCATCTAGAGCCCTCCAGGACCCTTCTAAAAGCCCCCAGACCCTTCTAGAGAATCCGAGGACCCTTCTAAAATTCCCCAGACCCATCTAGAGCCACCCAGGACCCTTCAAAAAGCCCCCAGACCCTTCTAGAGCCACCCAGGACCCTTCTAAAAGTCCCCAGATTCTTCTAGATCCCCCCCGGACCCTTGTAAAAGCCCCCAGACCCTTCTAGAGGCCCCCAGGACCCTTATAAAAGCACCCAGACCCTTCCAGAGCCTCCCAGGACCCTTCTACAAGTACCCAGACCCTTCTAGAGCCCCCCAGGACCCTTCTAATAGCCCCCAGACCCGTCTAGATGCCACCAGGACCCTTCTAAAAGTCCCCAGATTCTTCTAGAGCCCCCCCGGACCCTTATAAAAGCCCCCAGACCCTTCTAGAGGCCCCCAGGACCCTTATAAAAGCACCCAGACCCTTCCAGAGCCTCACAGGTCCCTTCTAAACGCCCCCAGACCCTTCTAGAGGCCCCCAGGACCCTTCTAAAAGCCCCCAGACCCTTCTAGAGCCTCCCCTGACCATTCTAAAAGCCCCCAGACCCTTCTAGAGCCCCCCAGGACCCTTCTAAAAGACCCCAGACCCTTCTAGAGCCGCCTAGGATACTTCAAAAAGCATAAAGACCCTTCTAGACCGTCCCCGGATCATTCTAAAAGCCCCCAGACACTTCTAGAGCCCCTCAGGACCCTTCTAAATGCCCCCAGACCCTTCTAGAGAACCCCAGGACCCATCTAAAAGCCCCCAGATCCTTCTAGAGGCCTACAGGACCCTTCTAAAAGCCCCCAGACCCTTCCAGAGCCCCCCCGGACCATTCTAAAAGACCCCAGACCCTTCTAGAGCCCCCCAGGACCCTACTAAAAGCTCCCAGACCCTTATAGAGCCCCCCAGGACCTTTCTAAAACCTCCAGACCCTTCTAGACCCTCCCAGGACCTTTCTAAAAGCCCCCAGACCCTTATAGATCCTCCCAGGACCTTTCTAAAACCCCCCAAACCTTTCTAGAGGACCCAGGACCCTTCTAAAAGCCCCCAGAACATTCTAGAGCCCCCCAGGACCCTTCTAAAAGCCCCCAGACCCTTCTAGAGCACCGCAGGACCCTTCTAAAAGCCCCCAGACCCTTCTTGAGCCCCCCAGGACCCTTCTAAAAGTCCCCAGACCCTTCTAGCGGCACCCAGGACCATTCTACAAGCCCCCAGACCCTTCTAGAGCCCCCCAGGACCCTTCTAAAAGCTCCCAGACCCTTCTAGATGCCCCCAGGACCCTTCTAAAAGCCCCCAGACCCTTCTAGAGACCACCGGACAATTCTACAAGCCCCCAGACCCTTCTAGATCGAACCAGGACCATTCTAAAAGCACCCAGACCCTTCTAGAGGACCCCAGGACCCGTCTAAAAGCGTCTAGACCCTTCTAGAGCCCACCAGGACCTTTCTAAAAGCACCCAGACCCTTCTAGATGCTCCCCGGACCCTTATAAAAGCACCCCGACCCTTCTAGAGCCTCCCAGTACCCTTCTAAAAGCAACCAGACCCTTCTAGAGAACCCCAGGACCCTTCTAAAAGCCCCCAGACCCTTCTAGAGCCCCCCAGTATCATTCCAAAAGCCACCAGACCCTTCTAGAGCCCCCTAGGACCCATCTAAAAGCCCCCAGACCCTTCTAGAGCCCCCTAGGACACTTCTAAAAGCCCACAGACCCTTCTAGACCCTCCACGGATCCTTCGAAAAGAACCCAGACCCTTCTAGAGCCCCACAGGATCATTCTAAAAGCCCCCAGACCCTTCTAGAGCCCCCCAGTACCCTTCTAAAAGCCCCTAGACCCTTCTAGAGCCCCCCAGGACCCTTCTAAATGCCGCCAGACCCTTCAAGAGGCACCCAGGCCCCCTCTTAATGAACCCCGTCCCTTCTAGAGCACCCCAGGACCCTTCTAAAAGTCCCCAGGCCCTTCTAGAGCACCCCAGGACCCTTCTAAAATACCCCAGACCCTTCTAGAGGAACCCAGGACCCTTCTGAAAGCCCCCAGAACCTTCTAGAGCCCTCCAGGACCCTTCTAAAAGCCCCCAGACCCTTCTAGAGCACCCCAGGACCCTTCTGAAAGACCTCAGAACATTCTAGAGCCCCCCAGGACCATTCTAAAAGCACCCAGACCCTTCTAGAGCATCCGAGGACCCTTATAAAAGCACCCAGACCCTTCTAGAGCATCCCAGGACCTTTCTAAAAGCCCCCAGACCCTTCTAGAGGCCCCTAGGACCCTTCTAAACCCCCCCCAGAACCCTTTAGAGCCACCCAGGACTCTTCTAAAAGCCCCCAGACCCTTCTAGAGCCTCCCAGGACCCTTCTAAAAGCACCCAGACACTTCTAGAGCACCCCAATACCATTCTAAAGGCCCCAGACCTTTCTAGACCCTCCCCGGATCATTCTAAAAGCCCCCAGACCCTTCAAGAGCCCCCCAGGATCATTCTAAAAGCCCCCAGACCCTTCTAGAGCCCCCTAGGACCCATCTAAAAGCACCCAGACCCTTCTAGAGGCCCCTAGGACCCTTCTAAAAGACCCCAGACCCTTCTAGACCCTCCCCGGATCCTTTGAAAAGACCCCAGACCCTTCTAGAGCCCCCCAGGATCATTCTAAAAGCCCCCAGACCCTTCTAGAGCCCCCCAGGATCATTCTAAAAGCCCCCAGACCATTCTAGAGCCCCCCAGGACCCTTCTAAAGGCCCCCAGACCCTTCTAGACCCTCCCCGGATCATTCTATAAGCCCCCAGATTCTACTACAGCCTCCCAGGACCCTTGTAATAGCCCCCCGACGTTTCTAGACCCTCCCCGGATACTTCTAAATGAACCCAGACCTTTCTAGGGCCCCCCAGAACCCCTCTAAAAGCCTCCAGACCCTTGTAGAGCCCCCCAGGACCCGTCTAAAAGCGCTCAGACCCTTCTAGACCCTCCCCTGATCATTCTAAAAGACCCCAGACCCTTCTAAAACCTCCCAAGACTATTCTAAAAGAACCCAGACCCTTCTAGACCCTCCCCGGATTATTCTAAAAGCGCCCAGACCCTTCTAGAGCCCCCCAAGACCCTTCTAAAAGCCTCCATACCCTTCTAGAGCCCCCCCGGACCCTTCTAAAAGACCTCAGACCCTTCTAGAGGAACCCAGGACCCTTCTGAAAGCACCCAGACCCTTCTAGAGCCCCCCCGGACCCTTCTAAAAGACCCCAGACCCTTCTAGAGGAACCCAGGACCCTTCTGAAAGCCAGCAGAACATTCTAGAGTCACCCAGGACCCTTCTAAAGGCACCCAGACCCTTCTAGAGCCCCCCAGGACTATTCTAAAAGCGCCCAGACCCTTCTAGAGACTCCCAGGACCCTTCTGAAAGCCCCCAGAACCTTCTAGAGCCCTCCAGGACCCTTCTAAAAGCACCCAGACCCTTCTAGAGCATCCGAGGACCCTTCTAAAATTCCCCAGACACTTCTAGAGCACCCCAAGACACTTCTAAAAGTAACCAGACCCTTCTAGAGCCCCACCGAACCCTTCTAAAAGCCCCCAGACCCTTCTAGAGCCACCCAGGACCCTTCTAAAAGCCCCCAGAACCTTCTAGAGCCCCCCAGGACCCATCTACAAGCCCCCAGACCCTTCTAGAGCATCCCAGGACCCTTCTAAAATCCCCCAGACCCATCTAGATCCTCCCAGGACCTTTCTAAAAGCCCCCAGACCCTTCTAGAGCCTCCCAGGACCCTTCTAAAAGCCCCCAGACCATTCTAGAGCACCCCAGGACCCTTCTAAAAGCCCCCAGACCCTTCTAGAGCCACCCAGGACCCTTCTAAAAGCCCCCAGACCCTTCTAGAGGACCCCAGGACCCTTCTGAAAGCCAGCAGAACATTCTAGAGTCACCCAGGACCATTCTAAAGGCACCCAGACCCTTCTAGAGCCCCCCAGGACCCTTCTAAAAGCCCCCAGACCCTTCTAGAGACACCCAGGACCCTTCTGAAAGCCCCCAGAACCTTCTAGAGCCCTCCAGGACCTTTCTAAAAGCCCCCAGACCCTTCTAGAGAATCCGAGGACCCTTCTAAAATTCCCCAGACCTTTCTAGAGCCCCCCCGGACCCTTCTAAAAGCCCCCAGACCCATCTAGAGCCACCCAGGACCCTTCAAAAAGCCCCCCGACCATTCTAGAGCCCCCCAGGACCCTTCTAAAAGCCCCCAGACCCTTCTAGAGCACCCCAGGACCCTTCTGAAAGACCTCAGAACATTCTAGAGCCCCCCAGGACCATTCTAAAAGCACCCAGACCCTTCTAGAGCATCCGAGGACCCTTATAAAAGCACCCAGACCCTTCTAGAGCATCCCAGGACCTTTCTAAAAGCCCCCAGACCCTTCTAGAGGCCCCTAGGACCCTTCTAAAACCCCCCAGAACCCTTTAGAGCCACCCAGGACTCTTCTAAAAGCCCCCAGACCCTTCTAGAGCCTCCCAGGACCCTTCTAAAAGCACCCAGACACTTCTAGAGCACCCCAATACCATTCTAAAGGCCCCAGACCTTTCTAGACCCTCCCCGGATCATTCTAAAAGCCCCCAGACCCTTCAAGAGCCCCCCAGGATCATTCTAAAAGCCCCCAGACCCTTCTAGAGCCCCCTAGGACCCATCTAAAAGCACCCAGACCCTTCTAGAGGCCCCTAGGACCCTTCTAAAAGACCCCAGACCCTTCTAGACCCTCCCCGGATCCTTCGAAAAGACCCCAGACCCTTCTAGAGCCCCCCAGGATCATTCTAAAAGCCCCCAGACCCTTCTAGAGCCCCCCAGGATCATTCTAAAAGCCCCCAGACCATTCTAGAGCCCCCCAGGACCCTTCTAAAGGCCCCCAGACCCTTCTAGACCCTCCCCGGATCATTCTATAAGCCCCCAGATTCTACTACAGCCTCCCAGGACCCTTGTAATAGCCCCCCGACGTTTCTAGACCCTCCCCGGATACTTCTAAATGAACCCAGACCTTTCTAGGGCCCCCCAGAACCCCTCTAAAAGCCTCCAGACCCTTGTAGAGCCCCCCAGGACCCGTCTAAAAGCGCTCAGACCCTTCTAGACCCTCCCCTGATCATTCTAAAAGACCCCAGACCCTTCTAAAACCTCCCAAGACTATTCTAAAAGAACCCAGACCCTTCTAGACCCTCCCCGGATTATTCTAAAAGTCCCCAGACCCTTCTAGAGCCCCCCAAGACCCTTCTAAAAGCCTCCAGACCCTTCTAGAGCCCCCCCGAACCACTCTAATAGTTCTCAGACCCTTCTAGAGGCCCCCAGGACCCTTCTATAAGTCCCCAGACCCTTCTAGAGAACCCCAGGAACATTATAAAAGTCCCCAGACCATTCTAGAGCCTCCCAGGAGCCTTCTAAAAACCCCCAGACCCTTCTAGAGCCCCCCCGGACCACTCTAATAGATCCCAGACCCTTCTAGAGGCCCCCAGGATACTTCTAAATGCCCCCAGACCCTTCTAGAGAACACCGGGACCCTTCTAAAAGCCCCCAGACCCCTCTAGAGAACCCCAGGACCCTTCTAAAAGCCCCCAGAACCTTCTAGACCCTCCCCGGATCATTCTAAAAGCCCCCAGACCCTTCTAGAGACACCCATGACCCTTCTAAAAGCACTCAGACCCTTCTAGAGGGCCCCAGGACCCTTCTAAAAGCACCCAGACCCTTCTAGAGCCTCCCAGGACCATTCTAAAAGCCCCCAGACCCTTCTAGACCCCCCCAGGACCCTTCTAAAAGACCCCAGACCCTTCTAGAGCCCCCCAGGACCCTTCTGAAAGGCCGCAGACACATCTAGACACTCCCCGGATCTTTCTAAAAGACCCCAGACACTTCTAGAGATCCCCAGGAGCATTCTAAAAGCACCCAGACCCTTCTAGAGCACTCCAGGACCCTTCTAAAAGCCCCCAGACCCTTCTAGAACCCCCCAGGGCCCCTCTTAAGGCACCCCGTCCCTTCTAGGACACCCCAGGACCCTTCTTAAAGTCCCCAGACCCTTCTAGAGCACCCCAGGACCCTTCTAAAAGCCCCCAGACCCTTCTATAGCACCCCCGGACCCTTCTAAAAGCCTCCAGACCCTTCTAGAGGACCCCTGGACCATTCTGAAAGCCCCCAGAGCCTTCTAGAGCATCCCAGGACAGTTCTAAAAGCCCCCAGACCCTTCTAGAGCATCCCAGGACAGTTCTAAAAGCCCCCAGACCCTTCTAGAGCCTCCCAGGACCCTTCTAAAAGCTCCCAGACCCTTCTAGAGACCCCCAGGACCCTTCTAAAAGCCCCCAGACCCTTCTAGAGCAACCCAGGACGCTTCTAAAAGCCCCCAGACCCTTATAGAGACCTCCAGGACCCTTCTAAAAGCACCCAGACCCTTCTAGAGCCCACCAGGACCCTTCTAAAAGCCCCCAGACCCTTCTAGAGCACCCCAGGACCCTTCTAAAAGACCCCAGACCCTTCTTGAGCCCCCCAGGACCCTTCTAAAAGCACCCAGACCCTTCTAGCGGCACCCAGGACCCTTCTACAAGCCCCCAGACCCTTCTAGAGCCCCCCAGAACCCTTCTAAAAGCTCCCAGAGCTTTCTAGATGCCCCCAGGACCCTTCTAAAAGCCCCCAGACCCTTCTAGAGCCCCCCAGGACCCTTCTAAAAGCCCCCAGACCCTTCTAAAGCCACCCAGGACCCTTCTAAAAGCACCCAGACCCTTCTAGAGGCCCCCAGGACCCGTCTAAAAGCCTCTAGACCCTTCTAGAGCCCCCCAGGACCTTTCTAAAAGCACCCAGACCCTTCTAGAGGCTCCCCGGACCCTTATAAAAGCACCCCGACCCTTCTAGAGCCTCCCAGTACCCTTCTAAACGCCCCCAGACCCTTCTAGAGAACACCAGGACCCTTCTAAAAGCCCCCAGACCCTTCTAGACCCTTCCCGGATCCTTCTAAAAGCCCCCAGACCCTTCTAGAGCCACCTAGGATCCTTCAAAAAGCACCCAGACCTTTCTAGACCGTCCCCGGATCATTCTAAAAGCCCCCAGGCCCTTCTAGAGACCCCCAGGATCATTCTAAACGCCCCCAGACCCTTCTAGAGCCCCCCAGGATCATTCCAAAAGCCCCCAGACCCTTCTAGAGCCCCCTAGGACCCATCTAAAAGCCCCCAGACCCTTCTAGAGGCCCCTAGGACACTTCAAAAAGCCCCCAGACCCTTCTAGACCCTCCCCGGATCCTTCGAAAAGCCCCCAGACCCTTCTAGAGCCACCCAGGACCCTTCTAAAAGCCCCCAGACCCTTCTAGAGGACCCCAGGACCCATCTGAAAGCCAGCAGAACATTCTAGAGTCACCCAGGACCCTTCTAAAGGCACCCAGACCGTTCTAGAGCCCCCCAGGACCCTTCTAAAAGGCCCCAGACCCTTCTAGAGACCCCCAGGAACCTTCTGAAAGCGCCCAGAACCTTCTAGAGCCCTCCAGGACCCTTCTAAAAGCCCCCAGACCCTTCTAGAGAATCCGAGGACCCTTCTAAAATTCCCCAGACCCTTCTAGAGCCCCCCCGGACCCTTCTAAAAGACCCCAGACCCTTCTAGAGCCCCCCAGGACCTTTCTAAAATCACCCAGACCCTTCTAGAGGCTCCCCGGACCCTTATAAAAGCACCTAGACCCTTCTAGAGCCTCCCAGTACCCTTCTAAAAGCAACCAGACCCTTCTAGAGAACCCCAGGACCCTTCTAAAAGCCCCCAGACCCTTCTAGACCCTCACCGGATCCTTCTAAAAGCCCCCAGACCCTTCTAGAGCACCCCAGGATCATTCTAAAAGCACCCAGACCCTTCTAGAGCCCCCTAGGACCCATCTAAAAGACCCCAGACCCTTCTAGAGGCCCCCAGGACCATTCTAAAAGCCCCCAGACCCTTCTAGAGCATCCCAGGACCCTTCTAAAAGCCCCCAGACCTATCTAGATCCTCCCAGGACCTTTCTAAAAGACCCCAGACCCTTCTAGAGCCTCCCAGGACCCTTCTAAAAGCCCCCAGACCATTCTAGAGCACCCCAGGACCCTTCTAAAAGCCCCCAGACCCTTCTAGAGCCACCCAGGACCCTTCTAAAAGCCCCCAGACCCTTCTAGAGGAACCCAGGACCCTTCTGAAAGCCAGCAGAACATTCTAGAGTCACCCAGGACCCTTCTAAAGGCACCCAGACCCTTCTAGAGCCCCCCAGGACCCTTCTAAAAGCCCCCAGACCCTTCTAGAGACCCCCAGGACCATTCTGAAAGCCCCCAGAACCATCTAGAGCCTTCCAGGACCCTTCCAAAAGCCCCCAGACCCTTCTAGAGAATCCGAGGACCCTTCTAAAATTCCCCAGACCCTTCTAGAGCCCCCCGGACCCTTCTAAAAGCCCCCAGACCCTTCTAGAGCCACCCAGGACCCTTCTAAAAGTCCCCAGATTCTTCTAGATCCCCCCCGGACCCTTGTAAAAGCCCCCAGACCCTTCTAGAGGCCCCCAGGACCCTTATAAAAGCACCCAGACCCTTCCAGAGCCTCCCAGGACCCTTCTACAAGTACCCAGACCCTTCTAGAGCCCTCCAGGACCCTTCTAATAGCCCCCAGACCCGTCTAGATGCCACCAGGACCCTTCTAAAAGTCCCCAGATTCTTCTAGAGCCCCCCCGGACCCTTATAAAAGCCCCCAGACCCTTCTAGAGGCCCCCAGGACCCTTATAAAAGCACCCAGACCCTTCCAGAGCCTCACAGGTCCCGTCTAAACGCCCCCAGACCCTTCTAGAGGCCCCCAGGACCCTTCTAAAAGCCCCCAGACCCTTCTAGAGCCTCCCCTGACCATTCTAAAAGCCCCCAGACCCTTCTAGAGCCCCCCAGGACCCTTCTAAAAGACCCCAGACCCTTCTAGAGCCGCCTAGGATACTTCAAAAAGCATAAAGACCCTTCTAGACCGTCCCCGGATCATTCTAAAAGCGCCCAGACCCTTCTAGAGCCCCTCAGGACCCTTCTAAATGCCCCCAGACCCTTCTAGAGAACCCCAGGACCCATCTAAAAGCCCCCAGATCCTTCTAGAGGCCTCCAGGACCCTTCTAAAAGCCCCCAGACCCTTCCAGAGCCCCCCCGGACCATTCTAAAAGACCCCAGACCCTTCTAGAGCCCCCCAGGACCCTACTAAAAGCTCCCAGACCCTTATAGAGCCCCCCAGGACCCTTCTAAAAGCCCCCAGACCCTTCTAGACCCTCCCAGGACCTCTCTAAAAGCCCCCAGACCCTTATAGATCCTCCCAGGACCTTTCTAAAACCCCCCAGACCTTTCTAGAGGACCCAGGACCCTTCTAAAAGCCCCCAGAACATTCTAGAGCCCCCCAGTACCCTTCTAAAAGCCCCCAGACCCTTCTAGAGCACCGCAGGACCCTTCTAAAAGCCCCCAGACCCTTCTTGAGCCCCCCAGGACCCTTCTAAAAGTCCCCAGACCCTTCTAGCGGCACCCAGGACCATTCTACAAGCCCCCAGACCCTTCTAGAGCCCCCCAGGACCCTTCTAAAAGCTCCCAGACCCTTCTAGATGCCCCCAGGACCCTTCTAAAAGCCCCCAGACCCTTCTAGAGACCACCGGACAATTCTACAAGCCCCCAGACCCTTCTAGATCGAACCAGGACCATTCTAAAAGCACCCAGACCCTTCTAGAGGACCCCAGGACCCGTCTAAAAGCGTCTAGACCCTTCTAGAGCCCCCCAGGACCTTTCTAAAAGCACCCAGACCCTTCTAGATGCTCCCCGGACCCTTATAAAAGCACCCCGACCCTTCTAGAGCCTCCCAGTACCCTTCTAAAAGCAACCAGACCCTTCTAGAGAACCCCAAGACCCTTCTAAAAGCCCCCAGACCCTTCTAGAGCCCCCCAGTATCATTCCAAAAGCCCCCAGACCCTTCTAGAGCCCCCTAGGACCCATCTAAAAGCCCCCAGACCCTTCTAGAGCCCCCTAGGACACTTCTAAAAGCCCACAGACCCTTCTAGACCCTCCACGGATCCTTCGAAAAGAACCCAGACCCTTCTAGAGCCCCACAGGATCATTCTAAAAGCCCCCAGACCCTTCTAGAGCCCCCCAGTACCCTTCTAAAAGCCCCTAGACCCTTCTAGAGCCCCCCAGGACCCTTCTAAATGCCCCCAGACCCTTCAAGAGGCACCCAGGCCCCCTCTTAATGAACCCCGTCCCTTCTAGAGCACCCCAGGACCCTTCTAAAAGTCCCCAGGCCCTTCTAGAGCACCCCAGGACCCTTCTAAAAGCCCCCAGACCCTTCTAGAGCCCCCCCGGACCCTTCTAAAAGACCCCAGACCCTTCTAGAGGAACCCAGGACCCTTCTGAAAGCCCCCAGAACCTTCTAGAGCCCTCCAGGACCCTTCTAAAAGCCCCCAGACCCTTCTAGAGCACCCCAGGACCCTTCTGAAAGACCTCAGAACATTCTAGAGCCCCCCAGGACCATTCTAAAAGCACCCAGACCCTTCTAGAGCATCCGAGGACCCTTATAAAAGCACCCAGACCCTTCTAGAGCATCCCAGGACCTTTCTAAAAGCCCCCAGACCCTTCTAGAGGCCCCTAGGACCCTTCTAAAACCCCCCAGAACCCTTTAGAGCCACCCAGGACTCTTCTAAAAGCCCCCAGACCCTTCTAGAGCCTCCCAGGACCCTTCTAAAAGCACCCAGACACTTCTAGAGCACCCCAATACCATTCTAAAGGCCCCAGACCTTTCTAGACCCTCCCCGGATCATTCTAAAAGCCCCCAGACCCTTCAAGAGCCCCCCAGGATCATTCTAAAAGCCCCCAGACCCTTCTAGAGCCCCCTAGGACCCATCTAAAAGCACCCAGACCCTTCTAGAGGCCCCTAGGACCCTTCTAAAAGACCCCAGACCCTTCTAGACCCTCCCCGGATCCTTCGAAAAGACCCCAGACCCTTCTAGAGCCCCCCAGGATCATTCTAAAAGCCCCCAGACCCTTCTAGAGCCCCCCAGGATCATTCTAAAAGCCCCCAGACCATTCTAGAGCCCCCCAGGACCCTTCTAAAGGCCCCCAGACCCTTCTAGACCCTCCCCGGATCATTCTATAAGCCCCCAGATTCTTCTACAGCCTCCCAGGACCCTTCTAATAGCCCCCCGACGTTTCTAGACCCTCCCCGGATACTTCTAAATGAACCCAGACCTTTCTAGGGCCCCCCAGAACCCCTCTAAAAGCCTCCAGACCCTTGTAGAGACCCCCAGGACCCGTCTAAAAGCGCCCAGACCCTTCTAGACCCTCCCCTGATCATTCTAAAAGACCCCAGACCCTTCTAAAACCTCCCAAGACTATTCTAAAAGAACCCAGACCCTTCTAGACCCTCCCCGGATTATTCTAAAAGTCCCCAGACCCTTCTAGAGCCCCCCAAGACCCTTCTAAAAGCCTCCAGACCCTTCTAGAGCCCCCCCGAACCACTCTAATAGTTCTCAGACCCTTCTAGAGGCCCCCAGGACCCTTCTATAAGTCCCCAGACCCTTCTAGAGAACCCCAGGAACATTCTAAAAGTCCCCAGACCATTCTAGAGCCTCCCAGGAGCCTTCTAAAAACACCCAGACCCTTCTAGAGCCCCCCCGGACCACTCTAATAGATCCCAGACCCTTCTAGAGGCCCCCAGGATACTTCTAAATGCCCCCAGACCCTTCTAGAGAACACCGGGACCCTTCTAAAAGCCCCCAGACCCCTCTAGAGAACCCCAGGACCCTTCTAAAAGCCCCCAGAACCTTCTAGACCCTCCCCGGATCATTCTAAAAGCCCCCAGACCCTTCTAGAGACCCCCATGACCCTTCTAAAAGCACTCAGACCCTTCTAGAGGGCCCCAGGACCCTTCTAAAAGCACCCAGACCCTTCTAGAGCCTCCCAGGACCATTCTAAAAGCCCCCAGACCCTTCTAGACCCCCCCAGGACCCTTCTAAAAGACCCCAGACCCTTCTAGAGCCCCCCAGGACCCTTCTGAAAGGCCGCAGACACATCTAGACACTCCCCGGATCTTTCTAAAAGACCCCAGACACTTCTAGAGATCCCCAGGAGCATTCTAAAAGCACCCAGACCCTTCTAGAGCACTCCAGGACCCTTCTAAAAGCCCCCAGACCCTTCTAGAGCCCCCCAGGGCCCCTCTTAAGGCACCCCGTCCCTTCTAGGACACCCCAGGACCCTTCTTAAAGTCCCCAGACCCTTCTAGAGCACCCCAGGACCCTTCTAAAAGCCCCCAGACCCTTCTATAGCACCTCCCCCGGACCCTTCTAAAAGCATCCAGACCCTTCTAGAGGACCCCTGGACCCTTCTGAAAGCCCCCAGAGCATTCTAGAGCATCCCAGGACAGTTCTAAAAGCCCCCAGACCCTTCTAGAGCATCCCAGGACAGTTCTAAAAGCCCCCAGACCCTTCTAGAGCCTCCCAGGACCCTTCTAAAAGCTCCCAGACCCTTCTAGAGACCCCCAGGACCCTTCTAAAAGCCCCCAGACCCTTCTAGAGCCACCCAGGACGCTTCTAAAAGCCCCCAGACCCTTACAGAGACAACCAGGACCCTTCTAAAAGCCCCCAGACCCTTCTTGAGCCCCCCAGGACCCTTCTAAAAGCACCCAGACCCTTCTAGCGGCACCCAGGACCCTTCTACAAGCCCCCAGACCATTCTAGAGCCCCCCAGAACCCTTCTAAAAGCTCCCAGAGCTTTCTAGATGCCCCCAGGACCCTTCTAAAAGCCCCCAGACCCTTCTAGAGCCCCCCAGGACCCTTCTACAAGCCCCCAGACCCTTCTAAAGCCATCCAGGACCCTTCTAAAAGCACCCAGACCCTTCTAGAGGCCCCCAGGACCCGTCTAAAAGCCTCTAGACCCTTCTAGAGTCCCCCAGGACCTTTCTAAAAGCACCCAGACCCTTCTAGAGGCTCCCCGGACCCTTATAAAAGCACCCCGACCCTTCTAGAGCCTCCCAGTACCCTTCTAAACGCCCCCAGACCCTTCTAGAGAACACCAGGACCCTTCTAAAAGCCCCCAGACCCTTCTAGACCCTTCCCGGATCCTTCTAAAAGCCCCCAGACCCTTCTAGAGCCACCTAGGATCCTTCAAAAAGCACCCAGACCTTTCTAGACCGTCCCCGGATCATTCTAAAAGCCCCCAGACCCTTCTAGAGCCCCCCAGGATCATTCTAAATGCCCCCAGACCCTTCTAGAGCCCCCCAGGATCATTCCAAAAGCCCCCAGACCCTTCTAGAGCCCCCTAGGACCCATCTAAAAGCCCCCAGACCCTTCTAGAGGCCCCTAGGACACTTCTAAAAGACCCCAGACCCTTCTAGACCCTCCCCGGATCCTTCGAAAAGACCCCAGACCCTTCTAGAGCCCCCCAGGATCATTCTAAAAGCCCCCAGACCCTTCTAGAGCCTCCCCAGTACCCTTCTAAAAGCCCCTAGACCTTTCTAGAGCCCCCCAGGACCCTTCTAAATGCCCCCAGACCCTTCAAGAGGCACCCAGAACCCTTCTAAAAGCACCCAGAGCCTTCTAGAGCCTCCCAGGACCCTTCTAAAAGCCCCCAGACCCTTCTAGAGCCACCCAGGACCCTTCTAAAAGCCCCCAGACCCTTCTAGAGGACCCCAGGACCCTTCTGAAAGCCAGCAGAACATTCTAGAGTCACCCAGGACCATTCTAAAGGCACCCAGACCCTTCTAGAGCCCCCCAGGACCCTTCTAAAAGCCCCCAGACCCTTCTAGAGACACCCAGGACCCTTCTGAAAGCCCCCAGAACCTTCTAGAGCCCTCCAGGACCTTTCTAAAAGCCCCCAGACCCTTCTAGAGAATCCGAGGACCCTTCTAAAATTCCCCAGACCTTTCTAGAGCCCCCCCGGACCCTTCTAAAAGCCCCCAGACCCATCTAGAGCCACCCAGGACCCTTCAAAAAGCCCCCCGACCATTCTAGAGCCCCCCAGGACCCTTCTATAAAGCCCCCAGACCCTTCTAGAGCACCCCATTACCCTTCTGAAAGACCTCAGAACATTCTAGAGCCCCCCAGGACCATTCTAAAAGCACCCAGACCCTTCTAGAGCATCCGAGGACCCATCTAAAAGCACCCAGACCCCTCTAGAGCATCCCAGGACCTTTCTAAAAGCCCCCAGACCCTTCTAGAGGCCCCTAGGACCCTTCTAAAACGCCCCAGAACCCTTTAGAGCCACCCAGGACTCTTCTAAAAGCCCCCAGACCCTTCTAGAGCCTCCCAGGACCCTTCTAAAAGCACCCAGACACTTCTAGAGCACCCCAATACCATTCTAAAGGCCCCAGACCTTTCTAGACCCTCCCCGGATCATTCTAAAAGCCCCCAGACCATTCTAGAGCCCCCCAGAACCCTTCTAAAAGCTCCCAGAGCTTTCTAGATGCCCCCAGGACCCTTCTAAATGCCCCCAGACCCTTCTAGAGCCTCCCAGGACCATTCTAAAAGCCCCCAGACCCTTCTAGACCCCCCAGGACCCTTCTAAAAGACCCCAGACCCTTCTAGAGCCCCCCAGGACCCTTCTGAAAGGCCGCAGACACATCTAGACACTCCCCGGATCTTTCTAAAAGACCCCAGACACTTCTAGAGATCCCCAGGAGCATTCTAAAAGCACCCAGACCCTTCTAGAGCACTCCAGGACCCTTCTAAAAGCCCCCAGACCCTTCTAGAGCCCCCCAGGGCCCCTCTTAAGGCACCCCGTCCCTTCTAGGACACCCCAGGACCCTTCTTAAAGTCCCCAGACCCTTCTAGAGCACCCCAGGACCCTTCTAAAAGCCCCCAGACCCTTCTATAGCACCCCCCCCGGACCCTTCTAAAAGCATCCAGACCCTTCTAGAGGACCCCTGGACCCTTCTGAAAGCCCCCAGAGCATTCTAGAGCATCCCAGGACAGTTCTAAAAGCCCCCAGACCCTTCTAGAGCATCCCAGGACAGTTCTAAAAGCCCCCAGACCCTTCTAGAGCCTCCCAGGACCCTTCTAAAAGCTCCCAGACCCTTCTAGAGACCCCCAGGACCCTTCTAAAAGCCCCCAGACCCTTCTAGAGCC
The DNA here is from genome assembly GCA_033459285.1 of Clamator glandarius. Taxonomy (NCBI): domain Eukaryota; kingdom Metazoa; phylum Chordata; class Aves; order Cuculiformes; family Cuculidae; genus Clamator; species Clamator glandarius. Next base: position 29,886 of record JAUNZM010002284.1, read on the forward strand.
ACCCAGGACGCTTCTAAAAGCCCCCAGACCCTTACAGAGACAACCAGGACCCTTCTAAAAGCCCCCAGACCCTTCTTGAGCCCCCCAGGACCCTTCTAAAAGCACCCAGACCCTTCTAGCGGCACCCAGGACCCTTCTACAAGCCCCCAGACCATTCTAGAGCCCCCCAGAACCCTTCTAAAAGCTCCCAGAGCTTTCTAGATGCCCCCAGGACCCTTCTAAAAGCCCCCAGACCCTTCTAGAGCCCCCCAGGACCCTTCTACAAGCCCCCAGACCCTTCTAAAGCCATCCAGGACCCTTCTAAAAGCACCCAGACCCTTCTAGAGGCCCCCAGGACCCGTCTAAAAGCCTCTAGACCCTTCTAGAGCCCCCCAGGACCTTTCTAAAAGCACCCAGACCCTTCTAGAAGCTCCCCGGACCCTTATAAAAGCACCCCGACCCTTCTAGAGCCTCCCAGTACCCTTCTAAACGCCCCCAGACCCTTCTAGAGAACACCAGGACCCTTCTAAAAGCCCCCAGACCCTTCTAGACCCTTCCCGGATCCTTCTAAAAGCCCCCAGACCCTTCTAGAGCCACCTAGGATCCTTCAAAAAGCACCCAGACCTTTCTAGACCGTCCCCGGATCATTCTAAAAGCCCCCAGACCCTTCTAGAGCCCCCCAGGATCATTCTAAATGCCCCCAGACCCTTCTAGAGCCCCCCAGGATCATTCCAAAAGCCCCCAGACCCTTCTAGAGCCCCCTAGGACCCATCTAAAAGCCCCCAGACCCTTCTAGAGGCCCCTAGGACACTTCTAAAAGACCCCAGACCCTTCTAGACCCTCCCCGGATCCTTCGAAAAGACCCCAGACCCTTCTAGAGCCCCCCAGGATCATTCTAAAAGCCCCCAGACCCTTCTAGAGCCTCCCCAGTACCCTTCTAAAAGCCCCTAGACCTTTCTAGAGCCCCCCAGGACCCTTCTAAATGCCCCCAGACCCTTCAAGAGGCACCCAGAACCCTTCTAAAAGCACCCAGAGCCTTCTAGAGCCTCCCAGGACCCTTCTAAAAGCCCCCAGACCCTTCTAGAGCCACCCAGGACCCTTCTAAAAGCCCCCAGACCCTTCTAGAGGACCCCAGGACCCTTCTGAAAGCCAGCAGAACATTCTAGAGTCACCCAGGACCATTCTAAAGGCACCCAGACCCTTCTAGAGCCCCCCAGGACCCTTCTAAAAGCCCCCAGACCCTTCTAGAGACACCCAGGACCCTTCTGAAAGCCCCCAGAACCTTCTAGAGCCCTCCAGGACCTTTCTAAAAGCCCCCAGACCCTTCTAGAGAATCCGAGGACCCTTCTAAAATTCCCCAGACCTTTCTAGAGCCCCCCCGGACCCTTCTAAAAGCCCCCAGACCCATCTAGAGCCACCCAGGACCCTTCAAAAAGCCCCCCGACCATTCTAGAGCCCCCCAGGACCCTTCTATAAAGCCCCCAGACCCTTCTAGAGCACCCCATTACCCTTCTGAAAGACCTCAGAACATTCTAGAGCCCCCCAGGACCATTCTAAAAGCACCCAGACCCTTCTAGAGCATCCGAGGACCCATCTAAAAGCACCCAGACCCCTCTAGAGCATCCCAGGACCTTTCTAAAAGCCCCCAGACCCTTCTAGAGGCCCCTAGGACCCTTCTAAAACGCCCCAGAACCCTTTAGAGCCACCCAGGACTCTTCTAAAAGCCCCCAGACCCTTCTAGAGCCTCCCAGGACCCTTCTAAAAGCACCCAGACACTTCTAGAGCACCCCAATACCATTCTAAAGGCCCCAGACCTTTCTAGACCCTCCCCGGATCATTCTAAAAGCCCCCAGACCCTTCAAGAGCCCCCCAGGATCATTCTAAAAGTTCCCAGACCCTTCTAGAGCCCCCTAGGACCCATCTAAAAGCACCCAGACCCTTCTAGAGGCCCCTAGGACCCTTCTAAAAGACCCCAGACCCTTCTAGACCCTCCCCGGATCCTTCGAAAAGACCCCAGACCCTTCTAGAGCCCCCCAGGATCATTCTAAAAGCCCCCAGACCCTTCTAGAGCCCCCCAGGATCATTCTAAAAGCCCCCAGACCATTCTAGAGCCCCCCAGGACCCTTCTAAAGGCCCCCAGACCCTTCTAGACCCTCCCCGGATCATTCTATAAGCCCCCAGATTCTTCTACAGCCTCCCAGGACCCTTCTAATAGCCCCCCGACGTTTCTAGACCCTCCCCGGATACTTCTAAATGAACCCAGACCTTTCTAGGGCCCCCCAGAACCCCTCTAAAAGCCTCCAGACCCTTGTAGAGCCCCCCAGGACCCGTCTAAAAGCGCCCAGACCCTTCTAGACCCTCCCCTGATCATTCTAAAAGACCCCAGACCCTTCTAAAACCTCCAAGGACTATTCTAAAAGAACCCAGACCCTTCTAGACCCTCCCCGGATTATTCTAAAAGCCCCCAGACCCTTCTAGAGCCCCCCAAGACCCTTCTAAAAGCCTCCAGACCCTTCTAGAGCCCCCCCGAACCACTCTAATAGTTCTCAGACCCTTCTAGAGGCCCCCAGGACCCTTCTATAAGTCCCCAGACCCTTCTAGAGAACCCCAGGAACATTCTAAAAGTCCCCAGACCATTCTAGAGCCTCCCAGGAGCCTTCTAAAAACCCCCAGACCCTTCTAGAGCCCCCCCGGACCACTCTAATAGATCCCAGACCCTTCTAGAGGCCCCCAGGATACTTCTAAATGCCCCCAGACCCTTCTAGAGAACACCGGGACCCTTCTAAAAGCCCCCAGACCCCTCTAGAGAAACCCAGGATCCTTCTAAAAGCCCCCAGAACCTTCTAGACCCTCCCCGGATCATTCTAAAAGCCCCCAGACCCTTCTAGAGACCCCCATGACCCTTCTAAAAGCACTCAGACCCTTCTAGAGGGCCCCAGGACCCTTCTAAAAGCACCCAGACCCTTCTAGAGCCTCCCAGGACCATTCTAAAAGCCCCCAGACCCTTCTAGACCCCCCCAGGACCCTTCTAAAAGACCCCAGACCCTTCTAGAGCCCCCCAGGACCCTTCTGAAAGGCCGCAGACACATCTAGACACTCCCCGGATCTTTCTAAAAGACCCCAGACACTTCTAGAGATCCCCAGGAGCATTCTAAAAGCACCCAGACCCTTCTAGAGCACTCCAGGACCCTTCTAAAAGCCCCCAGACCCTTCTAGAGCCCCCCAGGGCCCCTCTTAAGGCACCCCGTCCCTTCTAGGACACCCCAGGACCCTTCTTAAAGTCCCCAGACCCTTCTAGAGCACCCCAGGACCCTTCTAAAAGCCCCCAGACCCTTCTATAGCACCCCCGGACCCTTCTAAAAGCCTCCAGACCCTTCTAGAGGACCCCTGGACCCTTCTGAAAGCCCCCAGAGCCTTCTAGAGCATCCCAGGACAGTTCTAAAAGCCCCCAGACCCTTCTAGAGCATTCCAGGACAGTTCTAAAAGCCCCCAGACCCTTCTAGAGCCTCCCAGGACACTTCTAAAAGCACCCAGACCCTTCTAGAGACCCCCAGGACCCTTCTAAAAGCCCCCAGACCCTTCTAGAGCCACCCAGGACGCTTCTAAAAGCCCCCAGACCCTTATAGAGACCACCAGGACCCTTCTAAAAGCACCCAGTCCCTTCTAGAGCCCACCAGGACCCTTCTAAAAGCCCCCAGACCCTTCTAGAGCACCCCAGGACCCTTCTAAAAGCCCCCAGACCCTTCTTGAGCCCCCCAGGACCCTTCTAAAAGCACCCAGACCCTTCTAGCGGCACCCAGGACCCTTCTACAAGCCCCCAGACCCTTCTAGAGCCCCCCAGAACACTTCTAAAAGCTCCCAGAGCTTTCTAGATGCCCCCAGGACCCTTCTAAAAGCCCCCAGACCCTTCTAGAGCCTCCCAGGACACTTCTACAAGCCCCCAGACCCTTCTAAAGCCACCCAGGACCCTTCTAAAAGCACCCAGACCCTTCTAGAGCCCCCCAGGACCCTTCTACAAGCCCCCAGACCCTTCTAAAGCCACCCTGGACCCTTCTAAAAGCCTCTAGACCCTTCTAGAGCCCCCCAGGACCTTTCTAAAAGCACCCAGACCCTTCTAGAGGCTCCCCGGACCCTTATAAATGCACCCCGACCCTTCTAGAGCCTCCCAGTACCCTTCTAAACGCCCCCAGACCCTTCTAGAGAACACCAGGACCCTTCTAAATGCCCCCAGACCCTTCTAGAGCCACCTAGGATCCTTCAAAAAGCACCCAGACCTTTCTAGACCGTCCCCGGATCATTCTAAAAGCCCCCAGACCCTTCTAGAGACCCCCAGGATCATTCTAAAAGCCCCCAGACCCTTCTAGAGCCCCCCAGGATCATTCCAAAAGCCCCCAGACCCTTCTAGAGCCCCCTAGGACCCATCTAAAAGCCCCCAGACCCTTCTAGAGGCCCCTAGGACACTTCTAAAAGACCCCAGACCCTTCTAGACCCTCCCCGGCTCCTTCGAAAAGACCCCAGACCCTTCTAGAGCCCCCCAGGATCATTCTAAAAGCCCCCAGACCCTTCTAGAGCCTCCCCAGGACCATTCTAAAAGCCCCTAGACCTTTCTAGAGCCCCCCAGGACCCTTCTAAATGCCCCCAGACCCTTCAAGAGGCACCCAGAACCCTTCTAAAAGCACCCAGACCCTTCTAGAGCCTCCCAGGACCATTCTAAAAGACCCCAGACCCTTCTAGACCCCCCCAGGACCCTTCTAAAAGCCCCCAGACCCTTCTAGAGCCCCCCAGGACCCTTCTGAAAGGCCGCAGACACTTATAGACACTCCCCGGATCCTTCTAAAAGAGCCCAGACCCTTCTAGAGCACCCCAGGACCCTTCTAAAAGCCCCCAGACACTTCTAGAGCCCCCCAGGCCTCCTCTTAAGGCACCCCATCCCTTCTAGAGCACCCCAGGACCCTTCTAAAAGTCCCCAGACCTTTCTAGAGCACGCCAGGACCCGTCTAAAAGCCCCCAGACCATTCTAGAGCCCCCCCGGACCCTTCTAAAAGCCTCCAGACCCTTCTAGAGGCCCCCTGGACCTTTCTGAAAGCACCCAGACCCTTCTAGAGCATCCCAGGACCATTCTAAAAGCCCCCAGACCATTCTAGAGCCTTCCATTATCCTTCTAAAAGCCCCCAGACTCTTCTAGATCCTCCCAGGACCCTTCTAAAAGCACCCAGACCATTCTAGAGCCACCCAGGACCCTTCTAAAAGCCCCCAGACCCTTCTAGAGCCTCCCAGGACCCTTCTAAAAGCACCCAGACCATTCTAGAGCACCCCAGGACCCTTCTAAAAGCCCCCAGACCCTTCTAGAGCCTTCCATGACCTTTCGACAAGCCCCCAGACCCTTCTAGAACCCCCAAGGACCCTTCTAAAAGCCCCCAGACCCTTCTAGAGGCCCCCAGGACCCTTCTAAAAGCCACCAGACCCTTCTAGAGCCCCCCCAGGACCATTCTACAAGCCCCGATACCCTTCTAGAGCCCCCCAGGACCCTTCTAAAAGCCCCCAGACCAATCTAGATCCACCCAGGACCCTTCTAAAAGCCCCCAGACCCTTCTAGAGGCCCCCAGGACTCGTCTAAAAGCCTCTAGACCCTTCTAGAGCCCCCCAGGACCTTTCTAAAAGCACCCAGACCCTTCTAGAGGCTCCCCGGTCCCTTATAAAAGCACCCAGACCCTTCTAGAGCCTCCCAGGACCCTTCTAAAAGCCACCAGACCCTTCTAGAGACCCCCAGGACCCTTCTAAAAGCCCCCAGACCCTTCTAGAGCCACCCAGGACGCTTCTAAAAGCCCCCAGACCCTTATAGAGACCACCAGGACCCTTCTAAAAGCACCCAGTCCCTTCTAGAGCCCACCAGGACCCTTCTAAAAGCCCCCAGACCCTTCTAGAGCACCCCAGGACCCTTCTAAAAGCCCCCAGACCCTTCTTGAGCCCCCCAGGACCCTTCTAAAAGCACCCAGACCCTTCTAGCGGCACCCAGGACCCTTCTACAAGCCCCCAGACCCTTCTAGAGCCCCCCAGAACCCTTCTAAAAGCTCCCAGAGCTTTCTAGATGCCCCCAGGACCCTTCTAAAAGCCCCCAGACCCTTCTAGAGCCCCCCAGGACCCTTCTACAAGCCCCCAGACCCTTCTAAAGCCACCCAGGACCCTTCTAAAAGCACCCAGACCCTTCTAGAGCCCCCCAGGACCCTTCTACAAGCCCCCAGACCCTTCTAAAGCCACCCAAGACTCTTCTAAAAGCCTCTAGACCCTTCTAGAGCCCCCCAGGACCTTTCTAAAAGCACCCAGACCCTTCTAGAGGCTCCCCGGACCCTTATAAATGCACCCCGACCCTTCTAGAGCCTCCCAGTACCCTTCTAAACGCCCCCAGACCCTTCTAGAGAACACCAGGACCCTTCTAAATGCCCCCAGACCCTTCTAGAGCCACCTAGGATCCTTCAAAAAGCACCCAGACCTTTCTAGACCGTCCCCGGATCATTCTAAAAGCCCCCAGACCCTTCTAGAGACCCCCAGGATCATTCTAAAAGCCCCCAGACCCTTCTAGAGCCCCCCAGGATCATTCCAAAAGCCCCCAGACCCTTCTAGAGCCCCCTAGGACCCATCTAAAAGCCCCCAGACCCTTCTAGAGGCCCCTAGGACACTTCTAAAAGACCCCAGACCCTTCTAGACCCTCCCCGGCTCCTTCGAAAAGACCCCAGACCCTTCTAGAGCCCCCCAGGATCATTCTAAAAGCCCCCAGACCCTTCTAGAGCCTCCCCAGGACCATTCTAAAAGCCCCTAGACCTTTCTAGAGCCCCCCAGGACCCTTCTAAATGCCCCCAGACCCTTCATGAGGCACCCAGAACCCTTCTAAAAGCACCCAGACCCTTCTAGAGCCTCCCAGGACCATTCTAAAAGACCCCAGACCCTTCTAGACCCCCCCAGGACCCTTCTAAAAGCCCCCAGACCCTTCTAGAGCCCCCCAGGACCCTTCTGAAAGGCCGCAGACACTTATAGACACTCCCCGGATCCTTCTAAAAGAGCCCAGACCCTTCTAGAGCACCCCAGGACCCTTCTAAAAGCCCCCAGACACTTCTAGAGCCCCCCAGGCCTCCTCTTAAGGCACCCCATCCCTTCTAGAGCACCCCAGGACCCTTCTAAAAGTCCCCAGACCTTTCTAGAGCACGCCAGGACCCGTCTAAAAGCCCCCAGACCATTCTAGAGCCCCCCCGGACCCTTCTAAAAGCCTCCAGACCCTTCTAGAGGCCCCCTGGACCTTTCTGAAAGCACCCAGACCCTTCTAGAGCATCCCAGGACCATTCTAAAAGCCCCCAGACCATTCTAGAGCCTTCCATTATCCTTCTAAAAGCACCCAGACTCTTCTAGATCCTCCCAGGACCCTTCTAAAAGCACCCAGACCATTCTAGAGCCACCCAGGACCCTTCTAAAAGCCCCCAGACCCTTCTAGAGCCTCCCAGGACCCTTCTAAAAGCACCCAGACCATTCTAGAGCACCCCAGGACCCTTCTAAAAGCCCCCAGACCCTTCTAGAGCCTACCATGACCTTTCGACAAGCCCCCAGACCCTTCTAGAACCCCCAAGGACCCTTCTAAAAGCCCCCAGACCCTTCTAGAGGCCCCCAGGACCCTTCTAAAAGCCACCAGACCCTTCTAGAGCCCCCCCAGGACCATTCTACAAGCCCCCATACCCTTCTAGAGCCCCCCAGGACCCTTCTAAAAGCCCCCAGACCAATCTAGATCCACCCAGGACCCTTCTAAAAGCCCCCAGACCCTTCTAGAGGCCCCCAGGACTCGTCTAAAAGCCTCTAGACCCTTCTAGAGCCCCCCAGGACCTTTCTAAAAGCACCCAGACCCTTCTAGAGGCTCCCCGGTCCCTTATAAAAGCACCCAGACCCTTCTAGAGCCTCCCAGGACCCTTCTAAAAGCCACCAGACCCTTCTAGAGACCCCCAGGACCCTTCTAAAAGCCCCCAGACCCTTCTAGACACTCCCCGGATCCTTCTAAACGCCCTCAGACCCTTCTAGAGCCCCCTAGGATCCTTCAAAAAGCACCCAGACCCTTCTAGACAGTCCCCGGATCATTCTAAAAGACCCCAGAAACTTCTAGAGCCCCCCAGGACCCTTCTAAAAGCCCCCTGACCCTTCTAGAGCCCCCTATGACCCATCTAAATGCCCCCAGACCCTTCTAGAGGCCCCAAGGACCCTTCTAAAAGCCCCCAGACCCTTCTAGACCCTCCCCGGATCCTTCTAAAAAACCCCAGACCATTCTAGAGCCTCCCAGGACCATTCTAAAGCACTCAGACCCTTCTAGAGGACACCAGGACCCTTCTAAAAGCCCCCAGACACTTCTAGAGCCCCCCAGGACCCTTCTAAAAGCCTACAGACCCTTCTAGAGCCCCCCAGGACCCTTCTAAAAGCCCCCAGACCCTTCTAGAGGTCCCCAGGGCCCTCTTAAGGCACCCCGTCCATTCTAGAGCACCCCAGGACCCTTCTAAAAGTCCCCAGACCCTTCTAGAGCCTCCCAGGACCCTTCTAAAGGCCCCCAGACCCTTCTAGACCCTCCCCGGATCATTCTAAAAGCCCCCAGACCCTTCTAGAGCCTCGCAGGACCCCTCTAAAAGCCCCCGGACCCTTCTAGAGCCTCGCAGGACCCTTCTAAAAGCCTCCAGACCCTTCTAGAGGTCCCCGGACCCTTCTAAAAGTCCCCAGACCCTTCTAGATCATCCCCGGACCCCTCTGATATATCCCACACCATTCTAGAGGCCACCAGGATACTTTCAAAAGCCCCCAGACCCTTCTAGAGAACCCCAGGACCCTTCTAAAAGCCCCCAGACCATTCTAGAGCCCCCCAGGGCCCTTCTAAAAGCCCCGAGACCCTTCTAGGAGAGACGGGGGTCCTTAAGAGGGGCCTTGGGGTCCTCTAGAAGGGTCTGGCGGCTTATAGAAGTGTCCTGGCGGGCTCTCGAAGGGTCTGGGTTCTTTGAGAAGGGTCTTTGGGTGGCTCTAGAAGGGTCTGGGGTATTTTGGAAGGGTCCTGGGTGCCTCAAGAAGGGTCTGGGGGCTTTTATAGGGTCCTGGGGGGCTCTAGAAGGGTCTGGGTGCTTTTAGAAGGGTCCTGGGGAGCTCTAGAAGGGTCTGGGGTCTTTTAGAAGGGTCCCGGGAGGCTGTAGAAGGGTCTGGGGGCTTTTAGAATTGTCCTGAGGGTCTCTGGGAGGGTCTGGGTCCTCTTAGAAGGGTCCTTGGGGGCTCTAGAAGGGTCTGAGTATCATTAGAGGGGCCTTGGGGGCATCTAGAAGGGTCTGGGGGATATTAGAAGGGTCCTGGAGAGCTCTAGAAGGGTCTGGGGTATTTTAGAAGGGTTCTGGGTAGCTCTAGAAGGGTCTGGGGGCTTTCAGAAGGGTCCTGGGGGGCTGTAGAAGGGTCTGGAGTCTTTTAGAAGGGTCCTGGTGGGCTCTAGAAGGGTCTGGAGGCATTCAGAAGGGTCCTGGGGGCCTCTAGAATTGTCTGAGGGATTTTAGAAGGGTCCTGGGAGGCTCTAGAAGGGTCTGGGTGCTTTTAGAATGATCCAGCGAGGGTCTAGAAGGGTCTGGGGGCTTTTAGAAGGGTCCTGTGGGGCTCTAGAAGGGTCAGGGTGCTTTTAGAAGGGGCCTAGGGGGCTGTAGAAGGATCTGGGTGCTTTTAGAAGGGTCCTAAGGGGCTCTAGAAGAGTCTGGGGGATTTTAGAAGGGTCCTGGGTAGCTCTAGAAGGGTCTGGGGGCTTTCAGAAGGGTCCTGGGGGGCTGTAGAAGGGTCTGGAGTCTTTTAGAAAGGTCCTGGGGGGCTCTAGAAGGGTCTGGGGGCATTCAGAAGGGTCCTGGGGGCCTCTAGAAGGGTCTAAAAGCTTTTAGAAGGGCCCTGGGCGGCTCTAGAAGGGTCTGGGGTCTTTTAGAAGGGTCCTGGGGGGCTCTAGAATGGTCTGGGAGTTTTCAGAAGGGTCCTGGGGGCCTCTAGAAGGGTCTGGAAGCTTTTAGAAGGGTCCTGGGCGCATCTAGAAGGGTCTGGAGTCTTTTAGAAGGGTCCTGGGAGGATCCAGATGGGTCTGGGTGCTTTTAGAAGGATCCGGAGAGGGTCTAGATTGGTCTGGGTGCATTTAGAAGGGTCCTGGGGGGCTCTACAAATGTCTAGAGGCTTATAGAAGGGTCCAGGGGGCCTCTAGAAGGGTCTGGGGGCTTTTAGAAGAGTCCTGGGGGCCTCTAGAAGGGTCTGGCGGCTTTTAGAAGAGTCCTAGGGCCTCTAGAAGGGTCTGGGGGCTTTTAGAAGGGTCCTGGGGGGCTCTAGAAGGGTCTGGAGGCTTTTAGAAGGTTCCGGTGTGGCTCTAGAATGGTGTGGGGGCTTTTAGAAGGGTCCTGGGGGCATCTAGAAGGCTCTGGGGGCTTTTATAAGGGTCCTGGGGGGCTCTAGAAGGGTCTGGGTGGTTTTAGAAGGATCCGGGGAGGGTCTAGAAGGGTCTGGAGGCTTTTAGAAGGGTCCTGGGGGGCTCTAGAAGGGTCTGGGGGATATTAGAAGGGTCCTGGGATGGTCTAACAAGGGTCTGGGTTGTTTTAGAAGGGTCCTGCGGGTCTCTAGAAGGGTCTGGGGGCTTTTAGAAGGGTCCTTGGGGGCTCTAGAAGGGTCTGGGGACCATTAGAGGGGCCCTAGGGACCTCTAGAAGGGTCTGGGGGCTTTTAGAAGGGTCCTGGTAGGCTGTAGAAGGGTCTGGGTGCATTTAGAAGGGTCCCGCGGGTCTCTAGAAGGGTCTGGGGGCTTTTAGAATGGTCCTTGGGGGCTCTAGAAGGGTCTGGGGACCACTAGAGGGGCCCTGGGTGCCTCTAGAAAGGTCTGGGGTATTTTAGAAGGGTCCTGGGGAGATCTAGAAGGGTCTGGGGGCTTTTAGAAGGGTCCTGGGAGACTCTAGAAGGGTCTGGGGGCATTTAGAAGGTCCTGCGTGTCTCTAGAAGGGTCTGAGGGCTTTTAGAAGGGTCCTGTGTGCCTCTAGAAGGGTCTGGGGGCTTTTAGAAGGGTCCTGGGGTGCTCTAGAAGGGTGTGAGAGCTTTTAGAATGTTCCTGGGTGCATCTAGAAATATCTGGGTGCTTTTAGAAGGGTCCTGGGGGCCTCTAGAAGTGTCTGAGGAGTTGTAGAAGGGTCCGGGGAGGCTCTAGTAGGGTCTGGGTGCTTTTAGAAGGATCCGGTTAGGGTCTAGAAGGGTCTGGGGCTTTTAAAAGGGTCCTGTGGAGCTCTAGAAGGGTCTGGGGTCTTTTAGACGATTCCTGGGGGGCTCTAGAAGGCTCTGGGACCTTTTAGAAGAGTCCTGGGGAGCTCTAGAAGGGTCTGGGGCTTTCAGAATGATCCTGGGGGTCGCTAGAAGTGTCTGGGTGTATTTGGAAGGGTCTTGGGGAGATCTAGAAGGGTCTGGGGGCTTTCAGAAGGGTCTTGGGGGCATGTAGAAGTGTCTGGAGTCTTTTAGAAGGGTCCTGGAGCGCTCTAGAAGGGTCTGGGGGCATACAGAACGGTCCTGGTGGCCTCTAGAAGGGACTGGATGCTTTTAGAAGGCTTCTGGGGGGCTCTAGATGGGTCTGGGTGCATTTAGAAGGGTCCTGGGGGGATCTAGATGGGTCTGGGGTCTTTTAGAAGGATACGTGGAATTTCTAGAAGGGTCTGGGGGCTTTTAGAAGGGTCCTGGTTTGCTCTAGAAGGGTCTGGAGGCTTTTAGAAGGGTCCTGCGGGTCTCTAGAAGGATCTGGGGGCTTTTAGAAGGGTCCTGGGAGGCTCTAGAATGGTCTGATGGATTTTAGAAGGGTCCTGGGAGGTTCTAGAAGGGTCTGGGTGCATTTAGAAGAATCCGGGGAGGGTCTAGAACGGTCTGGGTGGTTTTAGAATGGTCCTGGGGGGTTCTAGAACAGTCTGGGGGATTTTAGAAGGATCCTGGGGGGCTCTAGAAGGGTCTGAAGGATTTTAGAAGGGTCCTGGGGAGCTCTAGAAGGGTCTGGGTGCTTTTAGAAGGGCCCTGGACTTCTCTGGAAGGGTCTGGGGGATTTTAGAAGAGTCCTGGGCGGCTCTAGAATGTTCTGGGGTCTTTTAGAAGGGTCCTGGGCGCATCTAGAAGGGTCTGGGGTATTTCAGAAGGGTCCTGGGAGGCTCTAGAAGGGTCTGAGGGCTTTTAGAATGGTCCTGGGGGGCTCTAGAAGGGTCTGGGGGCATTTCGAAGTGTCTTGGGGGGCTCTAGAAGGGTCTGGGGGATTTTAGAAGGATCCTGGGGGCCTCTAGATAGGTCTGGGGGCATTTAGAAGGGTCCTGCGGGTCTCTAGAAGGGTCTGGGGGCTTTTAGAAGGGTCCTTGGGGCTCTGGAAGGGTCTGGGGACCATTAGAGGGGCCCTAGGGGCCTCTAGAAGGGTCTGGGGGCTTTTAGAATGGTCCTTGGGGGCTCTAGAAGGGTCTGGGGACCACTAGAGGGGCCCTGGAGGCCTCTAGAAGGGTCTGGGGTATTTTAGAAGGGTCCTGGGGAGCTCTAGATGGGTCTGGGGGCTTTTAGAAGGGTCCTGGGAAACTCTAGAAGGGTCTGGGGGCATTTAGATGGGTCCTGCGGGTCTCTAGAAGGGTCTGGGAGCTTTTAGATGGGTCCTGGGGGGCTCTAGAATGGTCTGAGGGATTTTATAAGGGTCCTGGGAGGCTTTAGAAGGGTCTGGGTGCTTTTAGAAGGATCCAGGGAGGGTCTAGAAGGGTCTGGGGACTTTTAGAAGGGTCCTGGGGGGCTCTAGAAGGGTCTGGGGGCATTTAGAAGGATCCAGGTATCGTCTACAAGGGTCTGGGCTCTTTTAGAAGGGTCCTGCGGGTCTCTAGAAGGGTCTGGGTGCTTTTAGAAGGGTCCTTGGGGGCTCTAGAAGGGTCTGGGGACCATTAGAGGGGCCCTAGGGGCCTCTAGAAGGGTCTGGGGGATTTTAGAAGGGTTCTGGGGAGCTCTTGAAGGGTCTGGGGGCTTTTAGAATGGTCCTTGGGGGCTCTAGAAGGGTCTGGGGACCACTAGAGGGGCCCTGGGGACCTCTAGATGGGTCTTGGGTATTTTAGACGGGTCCTGGGGAGCTCTAGAAGGGTCTGGGGGCTTTTAGAAGGGTCCTGGGGGGCTCTAGAAGGGTCTGGGGGTATTTAGAAGTGTCCTGGGGGGCTCTAGAAAGGTCTGGGGGATTTTAGAAGGATCCTGGGGGCCTCTAGAAAGGTCTGGGGGCATTTAGAAGGGTCCTGCGGGTCTCTAGAAGGGTCTGGGGGCTTTTAGAAGGGTCCTTGGGGATCTAGAAGGGTCTGGGGACCATTAGAGGGGCCCTAGGGGCCTCTAGAAGGGTCTGGGGGCTTTTAGAATGGTCCTTGGGGGCTCTAGAAGGGTCTGGGGACCACTAGAGGGTACCTGGAGGCCTCTAGAAGGGTCTGGGGTATTTTAGAAGGGTCCTGGGGAGCTCTAGAAGGGTCTGGGGGCTTTTAGAAGGGTCCTGGGAAACTCTAGAAGGGTCTGGGGGCATTTAGATGGGTCCTGCGTGTCTCCAGAAGGGTCTGGGAGCTTTTAGAAGGGTCCTGGGGGGCTCTAGAAGGGTCTGGCGGCTTTTAGAAGGGTCCTGGTGGGCTCTAGAAGGGTGTGAGGGCTTTTAGAATGGTCCTGTGGGCATCTAGAAGTCTCTGGGTGCTTTTATAAGGGTCCTGTGGGGCTCTAGAATGGTCTGATGGATTTTATAAGGGTCCTGGGAGGCTCTAGAAGGGTCTGGGTGCTTTTAGAAGGATCAGGGGAGGGTCTATAAGGGTCTGGGGACATTTAGAAGGGTCCTGGGGGGCTCTAGAAGGGTCTGGGGGATTTTAGAAGGGTCCTGGGGGGCTCTAGAAGGGTCTGAGGGATTTTAGAAGGATCCTGGGGAGCTCTAGAATGGTCTGGGGGCTTTTAGAAGGGTCCTTGTGGGCGCTAGAAGGGTCTGGGGACCATTAGAGGGGCCCTGGGGACCTCTAGAAGGGTCTGGGGTATTTTAGACGGGTCCTGGGGAGCTCTAGAAGGGTCTGGGGGCTTTTAGAAGGGTCCTGGGAGAATCTAGAATAGTCTGGGTGCATTTAGAAGGGTCCTGCGGGTCTCTAGAATCGTCTGGGGGCTTTCAGAAAGGTCCTGAGGGGCTCTAGAAGGGTCTGGGGGGCTATTAGAAGGGTTCTTGGGGCCTCTAGAAGGGTCTGGGGTCTTTTAGAAGGGTCCTGGGAGGATCCAGATGGGTCTGGGTACTTTTAGAAGGATCCGGGGAGGTTCTAGAAGGGTCTGGGGGCGTTTAGAAGGGTCCTGGGAGGCTCTACAAATGTCTGGAGGGTTTTTGAATGGTCCTGGGGGCATCTAGAAGCGTCTATGGGCTTTTAGAATGATCCGGGGAGGCTCTAGAAGGGTCTGGCGGCTTTTAGAAGGGTCCTGGGGTCCTCTAGAAGGGTCTGGGGGCATTTAGAATGATACGGGGAGGATCTAGAAGGGTCTGGGGGCTTTTAGAAGGGTCCTGGGGGCTCTAGAAGGGTCTGGAGTCTTTGAGAATGGTCCTGGGGGGCTCTAGAAGGGTCTGGGGGCTTTTAGAAAGATCCGGGGAGGGTCTAGAAGGGTCTGGGAGGTTTTAGAAGGGTCCTGGGGTTCTCTAGAAGGGTCTGGGTGCTTTTAGACGGGCCCTGGGCTCTCTAGAAGTGTCTGAGGGCATTTAGAAGAGTCCTGGGGGGCTCTAGAATCGTCTGGGCTCTTTTAGAAGGGTCCTGGGGTGTTCTAGAAGGGTCTGGGGGATTTTAGAAGGGTCCTGCGGTCCTCTAGAATAGTCTGAATGCTTTTAGAAGGGTCCGGGGGGGCTCTACAAGGGTCTGGGGGCATTTAGAAGGGTCCTGGGGGGCTCTAGAAGGGTCTGGGGGATTTTAGAAGGGTCCTGGGGGCCTCTAGAAGGGTCTGGGTGCTTTTAGAATGGTCCTAGGTGGCTATAGAAGGGTCTGGGGACTTTTAGAAGGGTCCTTGGGGGCTCTAGAAGGGTCTGGGGACCATTAGAGGGGCACTGGGAGCCTCTAGAATGGTCTGGGTGATTTTAGAAGGGTCCTCGGGAGGTCTAGAATTGTCTGGGGGCTTTTAGAAAGGTCCTGGGGTCCTCTAGAAGGGTCTGGGGGCATTTAGAATGATACGGGGAGGATCTAGAAGGGTCTGGGGGCTTTTAGAAGGGTCCTGGGGGCTCTAGAAGGGTCTGGAGTCTTTGAGAATGGTCCTGGGGGGCTCTAGAAGGGTCTGGGGGCTTTTAGAAAGATCCGGGGAGGGTCTAGAAGGGTCTGGGAGGTTTTAGAAGGGTCCTGGGGTTCTCTAGAAGGGTCTGGGTGCTTTTAGACGGGCCCTGGGCTCTCTAGAAGTGTCTGAGGGCATTTAGAAGAGTCCTGGGGGGCTCTAGAATCGTCTGGGCTCTTTTAGAAGGGTCCTGGGGTGTTCTAGAAGGGTCTGGGGGATTTTAGAAGGGTCCTGCGGTCCTCTAGAATAGTCTGAATGCTTTTAGAAGGGTCCGGGGGGGCTCTACAAGGGTCTGGGGGCATTTAGAAGGGTCCTGGGGGGCTCTAGAAGGGTCTGGGGGATTTTAGAAGGGTCCTGGGGGCCTCTAGAAGGGTCTGGGTGCTTTTAGAATGGTCCTAGGTGGCTATAGAAGGGTCTGGGGACTTTTAGAAGGGTCCTTGGGGGCTCTAGAAGGGTCTGGGGACCATTAGAGGGGCACTGGGAGCCTCTAGAATGGTCTGGGTGATTTTAGAAGGGTCCTCGGGAGGTCTAGAATTGTCTGGGGGCTTTTAGAAAGGTCCTGGGAGGCTCTAGAAGGGTCTGGGGGCTTTTAGAAGGGTCCTTGGGGGCTCTAGAAGGGTGTGGGGACAACTAGAGGAGCCCTGGGGGCCTCTAGAGGGGTCTGGGGTATTTTAGAAGGGTCCTGGGGAGCTCTAGAAGGGTCTGGGGGCTTTTAGAAGGGTCCTGGGAGACTCTAGAAGGGTCTGGGGGCATTTAGAAGGGTCCTGCGGGTCTCTAGAAGGGTCTGGGGGCTTTTAGAAGGGTCCTGGGGGGCTCTAGAAGGGTCTGGGTGCTTTTAGAAGGGTCCTGGGGTGCTCTAGAAGGGTGTGAGGGCTTTTAGAATGGTCCTGGGGGCATCTAGAAGGCTCTGGGGGCTTTTAGAAGTGTCCTGTGGGCCTCTAGAAGTGTCTGAGGGATTTTAGAAGGGTCCTGGGAGGCTCTGGAATGGTCTGGGTGCTTTTAGAAGGATTCGCGGAGGGTCTAGAAGAGTCTGGGGGCATTTAGAAGGGTCCTGCGGGTCTCTAGAAGGGTCTGGGTGCTTTTAGAAGGGTCCTGGGGGGCTCTAGAAGGGTCTGGGTGCTTTTAGAAGGGTCCTGGGGAGCTCTAGAAGGGTCTGGGTTCTTTTAGAAGGGTCCTGGGTGGCGCTAAAAGTGTCTGGGTGCATTTAGAAGGGTCCTGGGGAGCTCTAGAAGGGTCTGGGGGCTTTCAGAAGGGTCCTGGGGGCCTCTAGAAGGGTCTGGAGGCTTTTAGAAGAGTTCTGGGGGGCTCTAGAAGGGTCTGGGGGCATTCAGAAGGGTCCTGGGGGCCTCTAGAAGGGTCTGGATGCTTTTAGAAGAGTCCTGGGGGGGTCTAGATGGGTCTGGGGACATTTAGAATGGTCCTGGGGGGCTCTAGAAGGGTCTGGATACTTTTAGAAGAGTCCTGGGGGGGTCTAGATGGGTCTGGGGGCTTTTAGAAGGGTCCTGGGGAGCTCTAGAAGGGTCTTGGGGCTTTTAGAAAGGTCCTGAGGGCGCTAGAAGTGTCTGGGTGCTTTTAGAAGGGTCCTGGGTGTCTCTAGAACTGTCTGGGGGCTTTTAGAAGGGTCCTGGGGGCCTCTAGAAGGGTCTGGAGGCTTTATAGAAGGGTCCTAGGGGGCTCTAGAAGGGTCTGGGGGCATTCAGAAGGGTCCTTCGGGCCTCTAGAAGGGTCTGGAATCTATTAGAAGAGTCCTGGGGGGCTCTAGATGGGTCTGGGGTCATTTAGAAAGGTCCTGGGGGGCTCTAGAAGGGTCTGGGGGCTTTCAGAAATGTCCTGGGGGGCTCTAGAAGGGTCTGGGGGCTTTTAGAAGAGTCCTGGGTCATCTAGAATGGTCTGGGGGCTTTTAGAAAGGTCCTGGGAGGATCCAGATGGGTCTGGGTGGTTTTAGAAGGATCCGGGGAT
This sequence comes from Clamator glandarius, assembly GCA_033459285.1. NCBI lineage: Eukaryota > Metazoa > Chordata > Aves > Cuculiformes > Cuculidae > Clamator > Clamator glandarius. Next base: position 47,129 of record JAUNZM010002284.1, read on the forward strand.
GGTCTAGAAGGGTCTGGGTGCTTTTAGAAGGGTCCTGGGGGGCTCTACAAATGTCTGGAGGATTTTAGAAGGATCCGGGGAGGCTCTAGAAGTGTCTGGCGGCTTTTAGAAGGGTCCTTGGGAGCTCTAGAAGGGTCTGGGTGTTTTCAGAAGGGTCCTGGGGGCCTCTAGAAGGGTCTGGGTGCTTTCAGAAAGGTCCTGGGTGGCTCTAGAAGGGTCTGGGGGCTTTTAGAAGGGTCCTGTAGGGCTGTAGAAGGGTCTGGGGGCTTTTAGATAGGTCCTGGGGGGCTCTAGAAGGGTCCGGGGGCTTTTAGAATGGTCCGTGGAGGCTCTAGAAGGGTCTTGGTCCTTTTAGAAGGGTCCTGGGGGGCTCTAGAAGGGTCTGGGGGCTATTAGAAGGATCCGGGGAGGGTCTAGAAGGCTCTGGTGGCATTTAGAAGGGTCCTTGGTGGCTCTAGAAGGGTCTGGGGACCATTAGGAGAGCCCTGGGGTCCTCTAGAAGGGTCTGGGGGATTGTAGAAGGGTCCTGAGGAGCTCTAGAAGGGTCTGGGGGCTTTTACAAGGGTCCTGGGGGAATCTAGAAGGGTCTGGGTGCTTTTAGAAGGGTCCTGCGTGTCTCTAGAAGGGTCTGGGGGCTTTTAGAAGGGCCCTGGAGGACTCTAGAAGGCTCTGGGGTCTTTGAGAAGGGTCCTAGGGAGCTCTAGAAGGGTCTGGGTGTTTTTAGAAGGGTCCTGGGTTGCTCTAGAAGGGTCTGGGAGCTTTTAGAATGGTCCTGGGAGACGCTAGAAGGGTCTGTGGGCTTTTAGAAGGGTCCTGTAGGTTCTCTAGAAGGCTCTGGGGGCTTTTAGAAGGGTCGTGCGAGGCTCTAGAAGTGTCTGGGGGCTTTTAGAATGGTCCTGGGGGGCTCTAGAAGGGTCTGGGTGCTTTTAGAAGGGTCCTGGGAGGCTCTAGAAGTGTCTGGGTGCTTTTAGAATGGTCCTGGGAGGCTCTAGAAGGGTCTGGGGGCTTTTTGAAGGGTCCAGTGGGCCTCTAGAAAGCTCTGGGGGCTTTTAGATGGGTCCTGGGGGCCTCTAGAAGGGTCTAGGTGCTTTTAGAAGGGTCCTGGGTGGCTCTAGAAGGGTCTGGGGGCTTTTAGAATGGTCCTGTGGGGCAGTAGAAGGGTCTGGGGGCTTTAGATGGGTCCTGGGGGGCTCTGGAAGGGTCCGGGGGCTTTCAGAAGCGTCCGTGGAGGCTCTAGAAGGGTCTGGGGGATTTTAGAAGGGTCCTGGGGGGCTCTAGAAGGGTCTGGGTGCTATTAGAAGGATCCTGGGAGGGCCTAGAAGGGTCTGGGAGCTTTTAGAAGGGTCCTTGGGGGCTATAGAAGGGTCTGGGGACCATTAGAGGGGCACTGGGGTCCTCTAGAAGGGTCTGGGAGATTTTAGAAGGGTCCTGGGGAGCTCTAGAATTGTCTGGGGGCTTTTAGAAGGGTCCTGGAAGGCTCTAGAATGGTCTGGGGTCTTTTAGAAGGGTCCTGCGTGTCTCTAGAAGGGTCTGGGTGCTTTTAGAAGGGTCCTGGGAGGCTCTAGAAGTGTCTGGGTGCTTTTAGAATGGTCCTGGGAGGCTCTAGAAGGGTCTGGGGGCTTTTTGAAGGGTCCAGTGGGCCTCTAGAAAGCTCTGGGGGCTTTTAGATGGGTCCTGGGGGCCTCTAGAAGTGTCTAGGTTCTTTTAGAAGGGTCCTGGGTGGCTCTAGAAGGGTCTGGGGGCTTTTAGAATGGTCCTGTGGGGCAGTAGAAGGGTCTGGGGGCTTTAGATGGGTCCTGGGGGGCTCTGGAAGGGTCCGGGGGCTTTCAGAAGCGTCCGTGGAGGCTCTAGAAGGGTCTGGGGGATTTTAGAAGGGTCCTGGGGGGCTCTAGAAGGGTCTGGGTGCTATTAGAAGGATCCTGGGAGGGCCTAGAAGGGTCTGGGAGCTTTTAGAAGGGTCCTTGGGGGCTATAGAAGGGTCTGGGGACCATTAGAGGGGCACTGGGGTCCTCTAGAAGGGTCTGGGAGATTTTAGAAGGGTCCTGGGGAGCTCTAGAATTGTCTGGGGGCTTTTAGAAGGGTCCTGGAAGGCTCTAGAATGGTCTGGGGTCTTTTAGAAGGGTCCTGCGTGTCTCTAGAAGGGTCTGGAGGCTTTTAGAAGGGTCCTTGGGGGCTCTAGAATGGTCTGGGGACCATCAGAGGAGCCCTGGGTACCTCTAGAAGGGTCTCGGGGAGTTTAGAAGGGTCCTGGGCAGCTCTAGAAGGGTCTGGGGGCTTTTTGAAGGGTCCTGGTAGACTCTAGAAGGGTGTGGTGGCATTTAAAAGGGTCCTGGGGTCCTCTGGAAGTGTCTGCGGCCTTTTAGAAGGGTCCTGGGAGGTTCTAGAATGGTCTGGGCGCTTTTAGAAGGATTCGGGGTGGGTCTAGAATGGTCTGGGGGCTGTTAGAAGTGCCCTGGGGGGCTCTAGAAGGGTCTGGGTGCTTTTAGAAGGGTCCTGGGGGGTCTAGAAGTGTCTGGGGTCTTTTAGAAAGGTCCTGGGGAGCGCTAGAAGGGTCTGGGGGCTTTTAGAAGGGTCCTGGGTGGCGCTAGAAGTGTCTGGGTGCATTTAGAAGGGTCCTGGGTTGCTCTAGAAGGGTCTGGGCGCTTTCAGAAGGGTCCTGAGGGCCTCTGGAATGGTCTGGGGTCTTTTTAGAAGAGTCCTGGGGGGCTCTAGAAGGGTCTGGGGGCATTCAGAAGGGTCCTGGGGGCCTCTAGAAGGGACTGGAGGCTTTTAGAAGAGTCCTGGGGTGCTCTAGATGGGTCTGGGGGCATTTAGAAGCGTCCTGGGGGGCTCTGGAAGGGTCTGGGGGAGTTTAGAATGGTCCTGGGGAGCTCTAGAAAGGTCTGGGTGCTTTTAGAAGGGTCCTGGTAGACTCTAGAAGGGTCTGAGTGCTATTAGAAGGGTCCTGCGGGTCTCTAGAAGGGTCTGGGGGCTTTTAGAAGGTTCCTGGGGTGCTCTAGAAGGGTTGAGGTCTTTTAGAATTGTCCTGGGGGCATCTTGAAGGCTCTGGGGTATTTTAGAAGGGTCCTGGGGGCCTCTAGAAGTGTCTGAGGGATTTTAAAAGGGTCCTGGGAGGCTCTAGAAGGGTCTGGTTACTTTTAGAAGTGTCCGTGGAGGCTCTAGAAGGGTCTGGGGCCTTTTACAAGGGTCCTGGGGGGCTCTAGAAGGGTCTGGGTGCTATTAGAAGGATCCGGGGAGGGTCCAGAAGGCTCTGGGGGCTTTTAGAAGGGTCCTTGGGGGCTCTAGAAGGGTCTGGGGACCATTAGACGAGCCCTGGCGTCCTCTAGAAGGGTCTGGGGGATTTTAGAAGGGTCCTGGGGAGCTCTAGAAGGGTCTGGAGTCTTTTAGAAGGGTCCTGGGGGAATATAGAAGGGTCTGGGGGCTTTTAGAAGGGTCCTGCGGGTCTCTAGAAGGGTCTGGGGTCTTTTAGAAGGGTCCTGGGAGGATCCAGATGGGTCTGGGTACTTTTAGAAGGATCCGGGGAGGTTCTAGAAGGGTCTGGGGGCGTTTAGAAGGGTCCTGGGAGGCTCTACAAATGTCTGGAGGGTTTTAGAATGGTCCTGGGGGCATCTAGAAGCGTCTATGGGCTTTTAGAATGATCCGGGGAGGCTCTAGAAGGGTCTGGCGGCTTTTAGAAGGGTCCTGGGGTCCTCTAGAAGGGTCTGGGGGCATTTAGAATGATACGGGGAGGATCTAGAAGGGTCTGGGGGCTTTTAGAAGGGTCCTGGGGGCTCTAGAAGGGTCTGGAGTCTTTGAGAATGGTCCTGGGGGGCTCTAGAAGGGTCTGGGGGCTTTTAGAAAGATCCGGGGAGGGTCTAGAAGGGTCTGGGAGGTTTTAGAAGGGTCCTGGGGTTCTCTAGAAGGGTCTGGGTGCTTTTAGACGGGCCCTGGGCTCTCTAGAAGTGTCTGGGGGCATTTAGAAGAGTCCTGGGGGGCTCTAGAATCGTCTGGGCTCTTTTAGAAGGGTCCTGGGGTGTTCTAGAAGGGTCTGGGGGATTTTAGAAGGGTCCTGCGGTCCTCTAGAATAGTCTGAATGCTTTTAGAAGGGTCCGGGGGGGCTCTACAAGGGTCTGGGGGCATTTAGAAGGGTCCTGGGGGGCTCTAGAAGGGTCTGGGGGATTTTAGAAGGGTCCTGGGGGCCTCTAGAAGGGTCTGGGTGCTTTTAGAATGGTCCTAGGTGGCTATAGAAGGGTCTGGGGGCTTTTAGAAGGGTCCTTGGGGGCTCTAGAAGGGTCTGGGGACCATTAGAGGAGCCCTGGCGGCCTCTAGAAGGGTCTGGGGGGTTTTAGAAGGGTCCTGGGGAGCTCTAGAAGGGTTGAGGTCTTTTAGAATTGTCCTGGGGGCATCTTGAAGGCTCTGGGGTATTTTAGAAGGGTCCTGGGGGCCTCTAGAAGTGTCTGAGGGATTTTAAAAGGGTCCTGGGAGGCTCTAGAAGGGTCTGGTTACTTTTAGAAGTGTCCGTGGAGGCTCTAGAAGGGTCTGGGGCCTTTTACAAGGGTCCTGGGGGGCTCTAGAAGGGTCTGGGTGCTATTAGAAGGATCCGGGGAGGGTCCAGAAGGCTCTGGGGGCTTTTAGAAGGGTCCTTGGGGGCTCTAGAAGGGTCTGGGGACCATTAGACGAGCCCTGGCGTCCTCTAGAAGGGTCTGGGGGATTTTAGAAGGGTCCTGGGGAGCTCTAGAAGGGTCTGGAGTCTTTTAGAAGGGTCCTGGGGGAATATAGAAGGGTCTGGGGGCTTTTAGAAGGGTCCTGCGGGTCTCTAGAAGGGTCTGGGGTCTTTTAGAAGGGTCCTGGGAGGATCCAGATGGGTCTGGGTACTTTGAGAAGGATCCGGGGAGGTTCTAGAAGGGTCTGGGGGCGTTTAGAAGGGTCCTGGGAGGCTCTACAAATGTCTGGAGGGTTTTAGAATGGTCCTGGGGGCATCTAGAAGCGTCTATGGGCTTTTAGAATGATCCGGGGAGGCTCTAGAAGGGTCTGGCGGCTTTTAGAAGGGTCCTGGGGTCCTCTAGAAGGGTCTGGGGGCATTTAGAATGATACGGGGAGGATCTAGAAGGGTCTGGGGGCTTTTAGAAGGGTCCTGGGGGCTCTAGAAGGGTCTGTAGTCTTTGAGAATGGTCCTGGGGGGCTCTAGAAGGGTCTGGGGGCTTTTAGAAAGATCCGGGGAGGGTCTAGAAGGGTCTGGGAGGTTTTAGAAGGGTCCTGGGGTTCTCTAGAAGGGTCTGGGTGCTTTTAGACGGGCGCTGGGCTCTCTAGAAGTGTCTGGGGGCATTTAGAAGAGTCCTGGGGGGCTCTAGAATCGTCTGGGCTCTTTTAGAAGGGTCCTGGGGTGTTCTAGAAGGGTCTGGGGGATTTTAGAAGGGTCCTGCGGTCCTCTAGAATAGTCTGAATGCTTTTAGAAGGGTCCGGGGGGGCTCTACAAGGGTCTGGGGGCATTTAGAAGGGTCCTGGGGGGCTCTAGAAGGGTCTGGGGGATTTTAGAAGGGTCCTGGGGGCCTCTAGAAGGGTCTGGGTGCTTTTAGAATTGTCCTAGGTGGCTATAGAAGGGTCTGGGGGCTTTTAGAAGGGTCCTTGGGGGCTCTAGAAGGGTCTGGGGACCATTAGAGGGGGACTGGGAGCCTCTAGAATGGTCTGGGTGATTTTAGAAGGGTCCTCGGGAGGTCTAGAATTGTCTGGGGGCTTTTAGAAAGGTCCTGGGAGGCTCTAGAAGGGTCTGGGGGCTTTTAGAAGTGTCCTGCGTGTCTCTAGAAGGGTCTGGGGGCTTTTAGAAGGGTCCTTGGGGGCTCTAGAAGGGTGTGGGGACAACTAGAGGAGCCCTGGGGGCCTCTAGAGGGGTCTGGGGTATTTTAGAAGGGTCCTGGGGAGCTCTAGAAGGGTCTGGGGGCTTTTAGAAGGGTCCTGGGAGACTCTAGCAGGGTCTGGGGGCATTTAGAAGGGTCCTGCGGGTCTCTAGAAGGGTCTGGGGGCTTTTAGAAGGGTCCTGGGGGGCTCTAGAAGGGTCTGGGTGCTTTTAGAAGGGTCCTGGGGTGCTCTAGAAGGGTGTGAGGGCTTTTAGAATGGTCCTGGGGGCATCTAGAAGGCTCTGGGGGCTTTTAGAAGTGTCCTGTGGGCCTCTAGAAGTGTCTGAGGGATTTTAGAAGGGTCCTGGGAGGCTCTGGAATGGTCTGGGTGCTTTTAGAAGGATTCGGGGAGGGTCTAGAAGAGTCTGGGGGCATTTAGAAGGGTCCTGTGGGGCTCTAGAAGGGTCTGGGTGCTTTTAGAAGGGTCCTGGGGGGCTCTAGAAGGGTCTGGGTGCTTTTAGAAGGGTCCTGGGGAGCTCTAGAAGGGTCTGGGTTCTTTTAGAAGGGTCCTGGGTGGCGCTAAAAGTGTCTGGGTGCATTTAGAAGGGTCCTGGGGAGCTCTAGAAGGGTCTGGGGGCTTTCAGAAGGGTCCTGGGATCCTCTAGAAGGGTCTGGAGGCTTTTAGAAGAGTTCTGGGGGGCTCTAGAACAGTCTGGGGGCATTCAGAAGGGTCCTGGGGGCCTCTAGAAGGGTCTGGATGCTTTTAGAAGAGTCCTGGGGGGGTCTAGATGGGTCTGGGGACATTTAGAATGGTCCTGGGGGGCTCTAGAAGGGTCTGGATACTTTTAGAAGAGTCCTGGGGGGGTCTAGATGGGTCTGGGGGCTTTTAGAAGGGTCCTGGGGAGCTCTAGAAGGGTCTTGGGGCTTTTAGAAGGGTCCTGAGGGCGCTAGAAGTGTCTGGGTGCTTTTAGAAGGGTCCTGGGTGTCTCTAGAACTGTCTGGGGGCTTTTAGAAGGGTCCTGGGGGCCTCTAGAAGGGTCTGGAGGCTTTATAGAAGGGTCCTAGGGGGCTCTAGAAGGGTCTGGGGGCATTCAGAAGGGTCCTTCGGGCCTCTAGAAGGGTCTGGAATCTATTAGAAGAGTCCTGGGGGGCTCTAGATGGGTCTGGGGTCATTTAGAAAGGTCCTGGGGGGCTCTAGAAGGGTCTGGGGGCTTTCAGAAATGTCCTGGGGGGCTCTAGAAGGGTCTGGGGGCTTTTAGAAGAGTCCTGGGTCATCTAGAATGGTCTGGGGGCTTTTAGAAAGGTCCTGGGAGGATCCAGATGGGTCTAGGTGGTTTTAGAAGGATCCGGGGATGGTCTAGAAGGGTCTGGGTGCTTTTAGAAGGGTCCTGGGGGGCTCTACAAATGTCTGGAGGATTTTAGAAGGATCCGGGGAGGCTCTAGAAGTGTCTGGCGGCTTTTAGAAGGGTCCTTGGGAGCTCTAGAAGGGTCTGGGTGCTTTCAGAAGGGTCCTGGGGGCCTCTAGAAGGGTCTGGGTGCTTTCAGAAAGGTCCTGGGTGGCTCTAGAAGGGTCTGGGGGCTTTTAGAAGGGTCCTGTAGGGCTGTAGAAGGGTCTGGGGGCTTTTAGATATGTCCTGGGGGGCTCTAGAAGGGTCCGGGGGCTTTTAGAATGGTCCGTGGAGGCTCTAGAAGGGTCTTGGTCCTTTTAGAAGTGTCCTGGGGGGCTCTAGAAGGGTCTGGGGGCTATTAGAAGGATCCGGGGAGGGTCTAGAAGGCTCTGGGGGCATTTAGAAGGGTCCTTGGTGGCTCTAGAAGGGTCTGGGGACCATTAGGAGAGCCCTGGGGTCCTCTAGAAGGGTCTGGGGGATTGTAGAAGGGTCCTGAGGAGCTCTAGAAGGGTCTGGGGGCTTTTACAAGGGTCCTGGGGGAATCTAGAAGGGTCTGGGTGCTTTTAGAAGGGTCCTGCGTGTCTCTAGAAGGGTCTGGGGGCTTTTAGAAGGGCCCTGGAGGACTCTAGAAGGCTCTGGGGTCTTTGAGAAGGGTCCTAGGGAGCTCTAGAAGGGTCTGGGTATTTTTAGAAGGGTCCTGGGTTGCTCTAGAAGGGTCTGGGAGCTTTTAGAATGGTCCTGGGAGACGCTAGAAGGGTCTGTGGGCTTTTAGAAGGGTCCTGTAGGTTCTCTAGAAGGGTCTGGGGGCTTTTAGAAGGGTCGTGCGAGGCTCTAGAAGTGTCTGGGGGCTTTTAGAATGGTCCTGGGGGGCTCTAGAAGGGTCTGGGTGCTTTTAGAAGGGTCCTGGGAGGCTCTAGAAGTGTCTGGGTGCTTTTAGAATGGTCCTGGGAGGCTCTAGAAGGGTCTGGGGGCTTTTTGAATGGTCCAGTGGGCCTCTAGAAAGCTCTGGGGGCTTTTAGATGGGTCCTGGGGGCCTCTAGAAGGGTCTAGGTGCTTTTAGAAGGGTCCTGGGTGGCTCTAGAAGGGTCTGGGGGCTTTTAGAATGGTCCTGTGGGGCAGTAGAAGGGTCTGGGGGCTTTAGATGGGTCCTGGGGGGCTCTGGAAGGGTCCGGGGGCTTTCAGAAGCGTCCGTGGAGGCTCTAGAAGGGTCTGGGGGATTTTAGAAGGGTCCTGGGGGGCTCTAGAAGGGTCTGGGTGCTATTAGAAGGATCCTGGGAGGGCCTAGAAGGGTCTGGGTGCTTTTAGAAGGGTCCTGGGGGGCTCTAGAAGGGTCTAGGTGCTTTTAGAAGGGTCCTGGGGAGCGCTAGAAGGGTCTGGGTGCTTTTAGAAGGATCCGGGGAGGGTCTAGAATGGTCTGGGTGGTTTTAGAATGGTCCTGGGGGGTTCTAGAAGGGTCTGGGGGATTTTAGAAGGATCCTGGGGGGCTCTAGAAGGGTCTGAGGGCTTTTAGAATGGTCCTGGGGAGCTCTAGAAGGGTCTGGGTGCATTTAGAAGGGCCCAGGACTTCTCTAGAAGGGTCTGGGGGCTTTTAGAAGAGTCCTGGGGGGCTCTAGAATGGTCTGGGGTCTTTTAGAAGGGTCCTGGGCGCATCTAGAAGGGTCTGGGGGCTTTCAGAAGGGTCCTGGGAGGCTCTAGAAGTGTCTGAGGGCTTTTAGAATGGTCCTGGGGGGCTCTAGAAGGGTCTGGGGGCATTCAGAAGGGTCCTGGGGGCCTCTAGAAGGGACTGGAGGCTTTTAGAAGAGTCCTGGGGTGCTCTAGATGGGTCTGGGGGCATTTAGAAGCGTCCTGGGGGGCTCTGGAAGGGTCTGGGGGAGTTTAGAATGGTCCTGGGGAGCTCTAGAAAGGTCTGGGTGCTTTTAGAAGGGTCCTGGTAGACTCTAGAAGGGTCTGAGTGCTATTAGAAGGGTCCTGCGGGTCTCTAGAAGGGTCTGGGGGCTTTTAGAATTGTCCTGGGGGCATCTTGAAGGCTCTGGGGTATTTTAGATGGGTCCTGGGGGCCTCTAGAAGTGTCTGAGGGATTTTAAAAGGGTCCTGGGAGGCTCTAGAAGGGTCTGGTTACTTTTAGAAGTGTCCGTGGAGGCTCTAGAAGGGTCTGGGGCCTTTTAGAAGGGTCCTGGGGGGCTCTAGAAGGGTCTGGGTGCTATTAGAAGGATCCGGGGAGGGTCCAGAAGGCTCTGGGGGCTTTTAGAAGGGTCCTTGGGGGCTCTAGAAGGGTCTGGGGACCATTAGACGAGCCCTGGCGTCCTCTAGAAGGGTCTGGGGGATTTTAGAAGGGTCCTGGGGAGCTCTAGAAGGGTCTGGAGTCTTTTAGAAGGGTCCTGGGGGAATATAGAAGGGTCTGGGGGCATTTAGAAGGGTCCTGCGGGTCTCTAGAAGGGTCTGGGTGCTTTTAGAAGGGTCCTGGAGGAATCTAGAAGGGTCTAGGGTCTTTGAGAAGGGTCCTAGGGGGCTCTAGAAGGGTCTGGGTGCTTTTAGAAGTGTCCTGGGGGGCTCTAGAAGGGTCTGGGGGCTTTTAGAAGGGTCCTGGGAGACTCTGGAAAGGTCTGAGGGCTTCTAGAAGGGTCCTGTAGGGTCTATAGAAGGGTATGGGTGCTTTTAGAAGGGTCCTGTGGGGCTCTAGAAGGGTCTGGGGGCATTTAGAAAGGTCCTGGGGGGCTCTAGAAGGGTCTGGGTGCTTTTAGAAGGGTCCTGGGAGGATCTAGAAGGGTCTGGTTGCTTTTAGAATGGCCCTGGGAGGCTCTAGAAGGGTCTGGGGGCTTTTTGAAGGGTCCAGGGGGCCTCTAGAAAGGTCTGGGTGCTTTTAGAAGGGTCCTGAGTGGCTCTAGAAGGGTCTGGGGTCTATTAGAAGGATCCGGGGAGGGTCTAGAAGGCTCTGGGACCTTTTAGAAGGGTCCTTGGGGGCTCTTGAAGGGTCTGGGGACCATTAGAGAAGCCCTGGTGGCCTCTAGAAGGGTCGGGGGGATTTTAGAAGGGTCCTGGGGATCTCTAGAAGTGTCTGGGGGCTTTTAGAAGGGTCCTGGGAGAATCTAGAAGGGTCTGGGGGCTTTTAGAAGGGTCCTGCGGGTCTCTAGAAGGGTCTGGGGGCTTTTAGAAGGGTCCTGGGGGGATCTAGAATGGTCTGGGTGCTATTAGAAGGGTCCTGGGGGCCTCTAGAAATGTCTGCGGGATATTAGAAGGGTCCTGGGAGGCTCTAGAAGGGTCTGGGTGTTTTAGAAGGATTCGGGGAGGGTCTAGAAGGGTCTGGGGGCTTTTAGAAGGGTCCTGTGGTGATCTAGAAGCGTCTGGGTTCTTTTAGAAGGGTCCTGTGGAGCTCTAGAAGGGTCTGGGTGCTTTTAGAAGGGTCCTGGGGGTGTTTAGAAGGGTCTGGGGGCTTTTAGAATGGTCCTGCGGGGCTCTAGAATGCTCTGGGGCCTTTTAGAAGAGTCCTGGGTGGCTTTAGAAGAGTGTGAGTGCTTTTAGAAGGGTCCTGGGGGCATCTAGATGGCTCTGGAGACATTTAGAAGGGTCCTGGGGGCCTCTAGATGGGTCTGAGGATTTTTAGAAGGGTCCTGGGAGGCTCTAGAAGTGTCTGGGTGATTTTAGAAGGGCCCTGGGTGGCTCTAGAATGGTCTGGTTGCTTTTAGAAGGGTCCTGGTGGGCGCTAGAAGGGTCTGGGTGCTTTTAGAAATGTCCTGGGTGGCTCTAGAATGGTCTGGGGGCATTTAGAAGGGTCCCGGGGGGCTCTAGAAGGGTCTGGGGGCTTTTAGAAGGATCTTGGGGGCCTCTAGAAGGGTCTGGGAGCTTTTAGAAGGGTTCTGGGTGGCTCTAGAATGGTCTGGGGGCTTTTAGAAGCGTCCTGGGGGGCTCTAGAAGGGTGTGGTTGCTTTTAGAAGGGTCCTGGGGGCATCTACAAGGCTCTGGGGGCTTTCAGAAGGGTCCTGGGGGCTTCTAGAAGGGTCTGAAGGATTTTAGAAGGGTCCTGGGAGGCTGTAGAAGGGTCTGGGTGCTTTTTGAATGATCCGGGGAGGGTGTAGAAGGGTCTGGGTTCTTTTAGAAGGGTCCTGGGGGGCTCTAGAAGGGTCTGGGTGCTTTCAGAAGGGTCCTGTGTGGCTGTAGAAGGGTCTGGGGGCTTTTAGATGGGTCCTGGGGGGCTCTAGAAGGGTCCGGGGGCTTTTAGAAGGGTCCGTAGAGGCTCTAGAAGGGTTCGGAGGTCTTGTAGAAGGGTCCTGGGGGGCTCTATAAGGGTCTGGGTGCTATTAAAAGGATCCAGGGAGGGTCTAGAAGGCTCTGGGGGCTTTTAGAAGGGTCCTTGGGGGCTCTAGATGGGTCTGGGGAACATTAGAGGGGCACTGGGGTCCTCTAGAAGGGTCTGGGGGATTTTAGAAGGGTCCTGGGGAGCTCTAGAATTGTCTGGGGGCTTTTAGAATGGTCCTGGGAGGCTCTAGAAGGGTCTGGGGGCTTTTAGAAGGGTCCTGCGTGTCTCTAGAAGGGTCTGAGTGCTTTTAGAAGGATTCGGGGAGGGTCTAGAAGGGTCTGGTGGCTTTTAGAAGGGTCCTGTGGGGCTCTCGAAGGGTCTGGGTGCTTTTAGAAGGGTCCTGGGGGGCTCTAGAATGGTCTGGGGGCTTTTAGAAGGGTCCTGGGGAGCTCTAGATGGGTCTGGGGGCTTTTAGAAGGGTCCTGGGGGGCGCTAGAAATGTCTGGGTGCATTTAGTAGGGTCCTGGGGAGCTCTAGAAGGGTCTGGAGGCTTTTAGAAGGGTCCTGGGGGGTCTAGAAGGGTCTGGGGGCATTCAGAAGGGTCCTGGGGGCCACTAGAAGGGTCTGGAGGGTTTTAGAAGAGTCCTGGTGGGCTCTAGATGGGTCTGGGTGCTTTTAGAATGATCCGGGGATGGTCTAGAAGGGTCTGGGTGCTTTCAGAAGGGTCCTGGGTGCATCTAGAAGGGTCTGGGTGCTTTTAGAAGGGACCTGGGTGGCTCTAGAAGGGTCTGGGGGCTTTTAGAAGGGTTCTGTGGGGATGTAGAAGGGTCTGGGTGCTTTTAGATGGGTCCTGGGGGGCTCTAGAAGGGTCTGGGGACCATTAGAGGGGCCCTGGGGGCCTCTAGAAGGGTCTGGGGGATTTTAGAAGGGTCCTGGGGAGCTCTAGAAGTGTCTGGAGGCTTTTAGAAGGGTCCTGGGGGGCTATTAGAAGGCTCTGGGGGCTATTAGAAGGGTCCTGGGGGGCTCTAGAAGGGTCTGGGGGCTTTTAGAATGGTCTTGGGGGGCTCTAGAAGGGTCTGGGTCTTTTAGAATGGTCCTGGTGGGCTCTAGAAGGATCTGGGGACAGTTAGGAGGGTCCTGAGGGGATGTTGAATGGTCTGAGTGCTTTTAGATTGTTCCTGTAGGGCTAAAAAAGGTTCCTAACCCTAACCCTAACTCTTACTCTAACCCTAACTCTAACACAAACCCAAACCCTAACCCTAACCCTAACCCTAACCCTAACCCTAACTCTAACCCTAACTCTAACCCTAACCCTAAACCTAACCCTAACTCTAACCCTAACCCTAACCCTAACCCTAACCCTAACCCTAACCCTAACCCTAACCCTAACCACAACCCTAAATCTAACCCTAACCCTAACCCTAACCCTTACCCTAACCCTAACCCTAACCCTAACCCTAACTCTAACTCTAACCCTAACCCTAACCCTAACTCTAACTATAACCCTAACCCTAACCCTAACCCTAACCCTAACCCTAACCCTAACTCTAACCCTAACCCTAACCCTAACCCTAACCCTAACCCTAACCCTAACCCTAACCCTAACCCTAACCCTTACCCTAACCCTAACCCTAACCCTAACCCTAACCCTAACCCTAACCCTAACCCTAACCCTAACCCTAACCCTGCCTCTAACCCCTAGAAGTATCTGGGGGCTTTTAGAATAGTCCTTGAAGGATCTAGGAGGGTCTAGGGTCTCTAAAAAGGTTCCTAAGGGGCTCCGGAAGGGTTTGGGGTCTTTTAGAAGGGTCCTCGGTGGCTCTAGAAGGGTCTAGGGTATTGTAGAAGGGTCCTAAGGGGGTTTAGTAGGGCCTGGGGGGCTTTATAAGATTTTGGGGGCCTTTATAAGGTTTTTTTCTAAAAGCCCCCAGACCCTTCTAGACCCTCCCCGGATCCTTCTAAAAGCCCTCAGACCCTTCTAGAGCCACCTAGGATCCTTCAAAAAGCACCCAGACCTTTCTAGACCGTCCCCGGATCATTCTAAAAGCCCCCAGACCCTTCTAGAGACCCCCAGGATCATTCTAAAAGCCCCCAGACCCTTCTAGAGCCCCCCAGGATCATTCCAAAAGCCCCCAGACCCTTCTAGAGCCCCCTAGGACCCATCTAAAAGCCCCCAGACCCTTCTAGAGTCCCCTAGGACACTTCTAAAAGCCCACAGACCCTTCTAGACCCTCCCCGGATCCTTCGAAAAGACCCCAGACCCTTCTAGAGCCCCCCAGGATCATTCTGAAAGCACCCAGACCCTTCTAGAGCCCCCCAGTACCCTTCTAAAAGCCCCTAGACCCTTCTAGAGCCCCCCAGGACCCTTCTAAATGCCCCCAGACCCTTCAAGAGGCACCCAGAACCCTTCTAAAAGCACCCAGACCATTCTAGAGCCTCCCAGGACCATTCTAAAAGCCCCCAGACCCTTCTAGACCCCCCCAGGACCCTTCTAAAAGCCCCCAGACCCTTCTAGAGCCCCCCAGGACCCTTCTGAAAGGCCGCAGACACTTATAGACACTCCCCGGATCCTTCTAAAAGACCCCAGACCCTTCTAGAGCACCCCAGGACCCTTCTAAAAGCCCCCAGACACTTCTAGAGCCCCCCAGGCCTCCTCTTAAGGCACCCCGTCCCTTCTAGAGCACCCCAGGACCCTTCTAAAAGTCCCCAGACCTTTCTAGATCACGCCAGGACCCGTCTAAAAGCCCCCAGACCATTCTAGAGCCCCCCCGGACCCTTCTAAAGGCCTCCAGACCCTTCTAGAGGCCCCCTGGACCTTTCTGAAAGCACCCAGATCCTTCTAGAGCCCTCCAGGACCCTTCTAAAAGCACCAAGACCCTTCTAGAGCATCCCAGGACCATTCTAAAAGCCCCCAGACCCTTCTAGAGCCTCCCAGGATACCTCTAAAAGCCCCCAGACTCTTCTAGATCCACCCAGGACCCTTCTAAAAGCCCCCAGACCCTTCTAGAGCCTCCCAGGACCATTCTAAAAGCACCCAGACCATTCTAGAGCACCCCAGGACCCTTCTAAAAGCCCCCAGACCCTTCTAGAGCCTACCAGGACCTTTCTACAAGCACCCAGACCCTTCTAGAGCCCCCAAGGACCCTTCTAAAAGCCCCCAGACCCTTCTAGAGGCCCCCAGGACTCTTCTAAAAGCAACCAGACCATTCTAGAGCCCCCCCAGGACCATTCTACAAGCACCCAGACCCTTCTAGAGCCCCCCAGGACCCTTCTACAAGCCCCCAGACCAATCTAGATCCACCCAGGACCCTTCTAAAAGCCCCCAGACCCTTCTAGAGGCCCCCAGGACTCGTCTAAAAGCCTCTAGACCCTTCTAGAGCCCCCCAGGACCTTTCTAAAAGCACCCAGACCTTTCTAGAGGCTCCCCGGTCCCTTATAAAAGCACCCAGACCCTTCTAGACCGTCCCCGGATCATTCTAAAAGCCCCCAGACCATTCTAGAGCCCCCCAGGACCCTTCTAAAAGCCCCCTGACCCTTCTAGAGCCCCCTATGACCCATCTAAATGCCCCCAGACCCTTCTAGAGGCCCCCAGGACCCTTCTAAAAGCCCCCAGACCCTTCTAGACCCTCCCCGGATCCTTCTAAAAAACCCCAGACCATTCTAGAGCCTCCCGGGACCATTCTAAAGCCCTCAGACCCTTCTAGAGGACACCAGGACCCTTCTAAAAGCCCCCAGAACATTCTAGTTCACCCCAGGACCCTTCTAAAAGCCCCCAGACCCTTCTAGAGCACCCCAGGACCCTTCTAAAAGCACCCAGACCCTTATAGAGCCCCCCAGGACCCTTCTGATAGCCCCAAGAACCTTCTAGAGCATCCCAGGACCCTTCTAAAAGAACCCAGACCCTTCTAGGGCTCCCCAGGACCCTTCTAAAAGCCCCCAGACCATTCTAGAGACCCCCATGACCCTTCTGAAAGCCTCCAGAACCTTCTAGATCCACCCAGGACCTTTCTAAAAGCCCCCAGACCCTTCTAGAGCCCCCCAGGACCATTCTAAAAGCACCCAGACCCTTCTAGAGACACCCAGGACCCTTCTAAATGCCCCCAGACCCTTCTAGATAAGCCAGGACCCTTCGAAAAGCAACCAGAACCTTCTAGAGCCACCCAGGACCATTCTAAAAGCCCCCAAACCCTTCTAGAGCCTCCCAGGACCCTTCTAAAAGCACCCAGACCCTTCTAGAGAGCCCCAGGACCATTCTAAAGGCCCCCAGACTCTTCTAGACCCACCCCGGATCATTCTAAAAGCCCTCAGACCCTTCTAGAGACCCCCAGGACCCTTCTAAAGGCCCCCAGACCCTTCTAGACCCTCCCCGGATCATTCTAAAAGCCCCCAGACCGTTCTAGAGCCTCGCAGGACCCCTCTAAAAGCCCCCGGACCCTTCTAGAGCCTCGCAGGACCCTTCTAAAAGCCTCCAGACCCTTCTAGAGGCCCCCCGGACCCTTCTAAAAGTCCCCAGACCCTTCTAGATCATCCCCGAACCCCTCTGATATATCCCACACCATTCTAGATGCCACCAGGATACTTTAAGAAGCCCCCAGACCCTTCTAGAGAACCCCAGGACCCTTCTAAAAGCCCCCAGACCATTCTAGAGCCCCCCAGGGCCCTTCTAAAAGCCCCGAGACCCTTCTAGGAGAGACGGGGGTCCTTAAGAGGGGCCTTGGGGTCCTCTAGACGGGTCTGGGGGCTTATAGAAGTGTCCTGGCGGGCTCTCGAAGGGTCTGGGTTCTTTGAGAAGGGTCTTTGGGTGGCTCTAGAAGGGTCTGGGGTATTTTGGAAGGGTCCTGGGTGCCTCAAGAAGGGTGTGGGGTCTTCTATAGGGTCCTGGGGAGCTCTAGAAGGGTCTGGGTGCTTTTAGAAGGGTCCTGGGGAGCTCTAGAAGGGTCTGGGGTCTTTTAGAAGGGTCCCGGGAGGCTGTAGAAGGGTCTGGGGGCTTTTAGAATTGTCCTGCGGGTCTCTAGAAGGGTCTGGGTCCTGTTAGAAGGGTCCTTGGGGGCTCTAGAAGGGTCTGAGTATCATTAGAGGGGCCTTGGGGGCATCTAGAAGGGTCTGGGGGATATTAGAAGGGTCCTGGAGAGCTCTAGAAGGGTCTGGGGTATTTTAGAAGGGTTCTGGGTAGCTCTAGAAGGGTCTGGGGGCTTTCAGAAGGGTCCTGGGGGGCTGTAGAAGGGTCTGGAGTCTTTTAGAAGGGTCCTGGGGGGCTCTAGAAGGGTCTGGGGGCTTTTAGATGGGTCCTGCGGGTCTCTAGAAGGGTCTGGGTGCTTTTAGAAGTGTCCTGGGGGGCTCTAGAAGAGTCGGGGGAGTTTTAGGATAGTCCTGGTGGGCTCTAGAAGGGTGTGAGGGCTTTTAGAAGGTTCCTGGGGGCATCTAGAAGGCTCTGGGGGCTTTTAGAAGGGTCCTGGGGGCCTCTAGAATTGTCTGAGGGATTTTAGAAGGGTCCTGGGAGGCTCTAGAAGGGTCTGGGTGCTTTTAGAATGATCCAGGGAGGGTCTAGAAGGGTCTGGGGGCTTTTAGAAGGGTCCTGTGGGGCTCTAGAAGGGTCAGGGTGCTTTTAGAAGGGGCCTAGGGGGCTCTAGAAGGGTCTGGGTGCTTTTAGAAGGGTCCTAAGGGGCTCTAGAAGCGTCTGGGGGATTTTAGAAGGGTCCTGGGTAGCTCTAGAAGGGTCTGGGGGCTTTCAGAAGGGTCCCGGGGGGCTGTAGAAGGGTCTGGAGTCTTTTAGAAGGGTCCTGGGGGGCTCTAGAAGGGTCTGGGGGCATTCAGAAGGGTCCTGGGGGCCTCTAGAAGGGTCTGGAATCTTTTAGAAGGGCCCTGGGCGGCTCTAGAAGGGTCTGGGGGCATTTAGAAGGGTCCTGGTGGGCTCTAGAAGGGTCTGGGGGTTTTCAGAAGGGTCCTGGGTGCCTCTAGAAGGGTCTGGAAGCTTTTAGAAGGGTCCTGGGCCCATCTAGAAGGGTCTGGAGTCTTTTAGAAGGGTCCTGGGAGGATCCAGATGGGTCTGGGTGCTTTTAGAAGGATCCGGAGAGGGTCTAGATTGGTCTGGGTGCATTTAGAAGGGTCCTGGGGGGCTCTACAAATGTCTGGAGGCTTTTAGAAGGGTCCAGGGGGCCTCTAGAAGGGTCTGGGGGCATTTAGAAGAGTCCTGGGGGCCTCTAGAAGGGTCTGGCGGCTTTTAGAAGAGTCCTGGGGCCTCTAGAAGGGTCTGGGGGCTTTTAGAAGGGTCCTGGGGGGCTCTAGAAGGGTCTGGAGGATTTTAGAAGGTTCCGGTGTGGCTCTAGAATGGTGTGGGTGCTTTTAGAAGGGTCCTGGGGGCATCTAGAAGGCTCTGGGGGCTTTTATAAGGGTCCTGGGGGGCTCTAGAAGGGTCTGTGTGCTTTTAGAAGGATCCGGGGAGGGTCCAGAAGTGTCTGGAGGCTTTTAGAAGGGTCCTGGGGGGCTCTAGAAGGGTCTGGGGGATATTAGAAGGGTCCTGGGATGGTCTAACAAGGGTCTGGGTTGTTTTAGAAGGGTCCTGCGGGTCTCTAGAAGGGTCTGGGGGCATTTAGAAGGGTCCTTGTGGGCTCTAGAAGGGTCTGGGGACCATTAGAGGGGCCCTAGGGGCCTCTAGAAGGGTCTGGGGGCTTTTAGAATGGTCCTGGTAGGCTGTAGAAGGGTCTGGGTGCATTTAGAAGGGTCCCGCGGGTCTCTAGAAGGGTCTGGGGGCTTTTAGAATGGTCCTTGGGGGCTCTAGAAGGGTCTGGGGACCACTAGAGGGGCCCTGGGTGCCTCTAGAAAGGTCTGGGTTATTTTAGAAGGGTCCTGGGGAGATCTAGAAGGGTCTGGGGGCTTTTAGAAGGGTCCTGGGAGACTCTAGAAGGGTCTGGGGGCATTTAGAAGGTCCTGCGTGTCTCTAGAAGGGTCTGGCGGCTTTTAGAAGGGTCCTGGGGGGCTCTAGAAGGGTGTGAGAGCTTTTAGAATGGTCCTGGGTGCATCTAGAAATCTCTGTGTGCTTTTAGAAGGGTCCTGGGGGCCTCTAGAAGTGTCTGAGGAGTTGTAGAAGGGTTCGGGGAGGCTCTAGTAGGGTCTGGGTGCTTTTAGAAGGATCCGGTTAGGGTCTAGAAGGGTCTGGGGCTTTTAGAAGGGTCCTGTGGAGCTCTAGAAGGGTCTGGGGTCTTTTAGACGATTCCTGGGGGGCTCTAGAAGGCTCTGGGTCCTTTTAGAAGAGTCCTGGGGAGCTCTAGAAGGGTCTGGGGCTTTCAGAATGATCCTGGGGGTCGCTAGAAGTGTCTGGGTGTATTTGGAAGGGTCTTGGGGAGCTCTAGAAGGGTCTGGGGGCTTTCAGAAGGGTCTTGGGGGCATGTAGAAGGGTCTGGAGGCTTTTAGAAGGGTCCTGGAGCGCTCTAGAAGGGTCTGGGGGCATACAGAACGGTCCTGGTGGCCTCTAGAAGGGACTGGATGCTTTTAGAAGGGTCCTGGGGGGCTCTAGATGGGTCTGGGTGCATTTAGAAGGGTCCTGGGGGGATCTAGATGGGTCTGGGGTCTTTTAGAAGGATACGTGGAATTTCTAGAAGGGTCTGGGGGCTTTTAGAAGGGTCCTGGGTTGCTCTAGAAGGGTCTGGAGGCTTTTAGAAGGGTCCTGCGGGTCTCTAGAAGGATCTGGGGGCTTTTAGAAGGGTCCTGGGAGGCTCTAGAATGGTCTGATGGATTTTAGAAGCGTCCTGGGAGGTTCTAGAAGGGTCTGGGTGCTTTTAGAAGGATCCGGGGAGGGTCTAGAATGGTCTGGGTGGTTTTAGAATGGTCCTGGGGGGTTCTAGAAGGGTCTGGGGGATTTTAGAAGGATCCTGGGGGGCTCTAGAAGGGTCTGAGGGCTTTTAGAATGGTCCTGGGGAGCTCTAGAAGGGTCTGGGTGCATTTAGAAGGGCCCAGGACTTCTCTAGAAGGGTCTGGGGGCTTTTAGAAGAGTCCTGGGGGGCTCTAGAATGGTCTGGGGTCTTTTAGAAGGGTCCTGGGCGCATCTAGAAGGGTCTGGGGGCTTTCAGAAGGGTCCTGGGACGCTCTAGAAGTGTCTGAGGGCTTTTAGAATGGTCCTGGGGGGCTCTAGAAGGGTCTGGGGGCATTTAGAAGTGTCCTGGGGGGCTCTAGAAGGGTGTGGGGGCTTTTAGAAGGATCCTGGGGGCCTCTAGATAGGTCTGGGGGCATTTAGAAGGGTCCTGCGGGTCTCTAGAAGGGTCTGGGGGCTTTTAGAAAGGTCCTTGGGGCTCTAGAAGGGTCTGGGGACCATTAGAGGGGACCTAGGGGCCTCTAGAATGGTCTGGGGGCTTTTAGAATGGTCCTTGGGGGCTCTAGAAGGGTCTGGGGACAACTAGAGGGGCCCTGGAGGCCTCTAGAAGAGTCTGGGGTATTTTAGAAGGGTTCTGGGGAGCTCTAAAAGGGTCTGGGGGCTTTTAGAAGGGTCCTGGGAAACTCTAGAAGGGTCTGGGGGCATTTAGATGGGTCCTGCGGGTATCTAGAAGGGTCTGGGAGCTTTTAGATGGGTCCTGGGGGGCTCTAGAATGGTCTGAGGGATTTTATAAGGGTCCTGGGAGGCTTTAGAAGGGTCTGGGTGCTTTTAGAAGGATCCAGGGAGGGTCTAGAAGGGTCTGGGGACTTTTAGAAGGGTCCTGGGGGGCTCTAGAAGGGTCTGGGGGCTATTAGATGGATCCAGGGATCGTCTACAAGGGTCTGGGGTCTTTTAGAAGGGTCCTGCGGGTCTCTAGAAGGGTCTGGGGGCTTTTAGAAGGGTCCTTGGGGGCTCTTGAAGGGTCTGGGGGCTTTTAGAATGGTCCTTGGGGGCTCTAGAAGGGTCTGGGGACCACTAGAGGGGCCCTGGGGACCTCTAGAAGGGTCTTGGGTATTTTAGACGGGTCCTGGGGAGCTCTAGAAGGGTCTGGGGGCTTTTAGAAGGGTCCTGGGGGGCTCTAGAAGGGTCTGGGGGCATTTAGATGTGTCCTGGGGGGCTCTAGAAGGGTCTGGGGGATTTTAGAAGGAACCTGGGGGCCTCTAGAAAGGTCTGGGGGCATTTAGAAGGGTCCTGCGGGTCTCTAGAAGGGTCTGGAGGCTTTTAGAAGGGTCCTTGGGGCTCTAGAAGGGTCTGGGGACCATTAGAGGGGCCCTAGCGGCCTCTAGAAGGGTCTGGGGGCTTTTAGAAGGGTCCTGGGGGGCTCTAGAAGGGTCTGGGGACCACTAGAGGGGACCTGGAGACATCTAGAAGGGTCTGGGGTATTTTAGAAGGGTCCTGGGGAGCTCTAGAAGGGTCTGGGGGCTTTTAGAAGGGTCCTGGGAAACTCTAGAAGGGTCTGGGGGCATTTAGATGGGTCCTGCGGGTCTCTAGAAGGGTCTGGGAGCTTTTAGAAGGGTCCTGGGGGGCTCTAGAAGGGTCTGGCGGCTTTTAGAAGCGTCCTGGTCGGCTCTAGAAGGGTGTGAGGGCTTTTAGAATGGTCCTGTGGGCATCTAAAAGTCTCTGGGGGCTTTTATAAGGGTCCTGTGGGGCTCTAGAATGGTCTGAGGGATTTTATAAGGGTCCTGGGAGGCTCTAGAAGGGTCTGGGTGCTTTTAGAAGGATCCGGGGAGGGTCTATAAGGGTCTGGGGACTTTTAGAAGGGTCCTGGGGGGCTCTAGAAGGGTCTGGGGGATTTTAGAAGGGTCCTGGGTGGCTCTAGAAGGGTCTGAGGGATTTTAGAAGGGTCTTGGGGAGCTCTAGAATGGTCTGGGGGCTTTTAGAAGGGTTCTTGGGGGCTCTAGAAGGGTCTGGGGACCATTAGAGGGGCCCTAGGGGCCTCTAGAAGGGTCTGGGTGATTTTAGAAGGGTTCTGGGGAGCTCTTGATGGGTCTGGGGGCTTTTAGAATGGTCCTTGGGGGTTCTAGAAGGGTCTGGGGACCATTAGAGGGGCCCTGGGGACCTCTAGAAGGGTCTGGGGTATTTTAGACGGGTCCTGGGGAGCTCTAGAATGGTCTGGGGGCTTTTAGAAGGGTCCTGGGAGAATCTAGAAGGGTCTGGGTGCATTTAGAAGGGTCCTGCGGGTCTCTAGAATCGTCTGGGGTCTTTCAGAAGGGTCCTGAGGGGCTCTAGAAGGGTCTGGGGGGCTATTAGACTGGTTCTTGGGGCCTCTAGAAGGGTCTGGGGTCTTTTAGAAGGGTCCTGTGAGGATCCAGATGGGTCTGGGTACTTTTAGAAGGATTTTGGGAGGTTCTAGAAGGGTCTGGGGGCGTTTAGAAGGGTCCTGGGAGGCTCTACAAATGTCTGGAGGGTTTTAGAATGGTCCTGGGGGCATCTAGAAGCGTCTATGGGCTTTTAGAATGATCCGGGGAGGCTCTAGAAGGGTCTGGGGGCTTTTAGAAGGGTCCTGGGGTGTTCTAGAAGGGTCTGGGGGATTTTAGAAGGGTCATGCGATCCTCTAGAATAGTCTGGATGCTTTTAGAAGGGTCCTGGGGGGCTCTACAAGGGTCTGGGGGCATTTAGAAGGGTCCTGGGGGGCTCTAGAAGGGTCTGGGGGATTTTAGACGGGTCCTGGGGGGCTCTAGAAGGGTCTGAGTGCTTTTAGAATGGTCCTAGGTGGCTATAGAAGGGTCTGGGGGCTTTTAGAAGGGTCCTTGGGGGCTCTAGAATGGTCTGGGGACCATTAGAGGGGCACTGGGAGCCTCTAGAATGGTCTGGGTGATTTTAGAAGGGTCCTCGGGAGGTCTAGAATTGTCTGGGGGCTTTTAGAAAGGTCCTGGGAGGCTCTAGAAGGGTCTGGGGGCTTTTAGAAGAGTCCTGCGTGTCTCTAGAAGGGTCTGGGGGCTTTTAGAAGGGTCCTTGGGGGCTCTAGAAGGGTGTGGGGACCACTAGAGGAGCCCTGGGGGCCTCTAGAGGGGTCTGGGGTATTTTAGAAGGGTCCTGGGGAGCTCTAGAAGGGTCTGGGGGCTTTTAGAAGGGTCCTGGGAGACTCTAGAAGGGTCTGGGGGCATTTAGAAGGGTCCTGCGGGTCTCTAGAAGGGTCTGGGGGCTTTTAGAAGGGTCCTGGGGGGCTCTGGAAGGGTCTGGGGGCTTTTAGAAGGGTCCTGGGGTGCTCTAGAAGGGTGTGAGTGCTTTTAGAATGGTCCTGGGGGCATCTAGAAGGCTCTGGGGGCTTTTAGAAGTGTCCTGTGGGCCTCTAGAAGTGTCTGAGGGATTTTAGAAGGGTCCTGGGAGGCTCTGGAATGGTCTGGGTGCTTTTAGAAGGATTCGGGGAGGGTCTAGAAGAGTCTGGGGGCATTTAGAAGGGTCCTGTGGGGCTCTAGAAGGGTCTGGGTGCTTTTAGAAGGGTCCTGGGGGGCTCTAGAAGGGTCTGGGTGCTTTTAGAAGGGTCCTGGGGAGCTCTAGAAGGGTCTGGGGTCTTTTAGAAGGGTCCTGGGTGGCGCTAAAAGTGTCTGGGTGCATTTAGAAGGGTCCTTGGGGGCTCTAGAAGGGTGTGGGGACCACTAGAGGAGCCCTGGGGGCCTCTAGAGGGGTCTGGGGTATTTTAGAAGGGTCCTGGGGAGCTCTAGAAGTGTCTGGGGGCTTTTAGAAGGGTCCTGGGAGACTCTAGAAGGGTCTGGGGGCATTTAGAAGGGTCCTGCGGGTCTCTAGAAGGGTCTGGGGGCTTTTAGAAGGGTCCTGGGGGGCTCTAGAAGGGTCTGGGGGCTTTTAGAAGGGTCCTGGGGTGCTCTAGAAGGGTGTGAGTGCTTTTAGAATGGTCCTGGGGGCATCTAGAAGGCTCTGGGGGCTTTTAGAAGTGTCCTGTGGGCCTCTAGAAGTGTCTGAGGGATTTTAGAAGGGTCCTGGGAGGCTCTGGAATGGTCTGGGTGCTTTTAGAATGATTCGGGGAGGGTCTAGAAGAGTCTGTGGGCATTTAGAAGGGTCCTGTGGGGCTCTAGAAGGATCTGGGTGCTTTTAGAAGGGTCCTGGGGGGCTCTAGAATGATCTGGGTGCTTTTAGAAGGGTCCTGGGGAGCTCTAGAAGGGTCTGGGGTCTTTTAGAAGGGTCCTGGGTGGCGCTAAAAGTGTCTGGGTGCATTTAGAAGGGTCCTGGGGAGCTCTAGAAGGGTCTGGAGGCTTTTAGAAGAGTTCTGGGGGGCTCTAGAACAGTCTGGGGGCATTCAGAAGGGTCCTGGGGGCCTCTAGAAGGGTCTGGATGCTTTTAGAAGAGTCCTGGGGGGGTCTAGATGGGTCTGGGGACATTTAGAATGGTCCTGGGGGGCTCTAGAAGGGTCTGGGGGAGTTTAGATAGGTCCTGGGGAGCTCTAGAAGGGTCTGGGTGCTTTTAGAAGGGTCCTGGGAGACTCTAGAAGGGTCTGAGTGCTTTTAGAAGGGTCCTTCGGGTCTCTAGAAGGGTCTGGGTTCTTTTAGAATGGTCCTGGGGGGCTCTAGAAGGGTGTGAGGTCTTTTAGAAGGGTCCTGGGGGCATCTCGAAGACTCTGATGTCTTTTAGAAGGGTCCTGGTGGCTTCTAGAAGTGTCTGAGGGATTTTAAAAGGGTCCTGGGAGGCTCTAGAAGGGTCTGGTTGCTTTTAGAAGGATTCGGGGAGGGTCTAGAAGGGTCTGGGGGCTTTTAGAAGGGTCCTGTGGGGCTCTAGAAGGGTCTGGGTGCTTTTAGAAGGGTCCTGGGGGCCTCTAGAAGGGTCTGGGTGCTTTCAGAAGGGTCCTGGGGAGCTCTAGAAGGGTCTTGGGGCTTTTAGAAGGGTCCTGGGGAGCTCTAGAAGGGTCTGGGTGCTTTTAGAAGGGTCCTGGGAGAATCTAGAAGGGTCTGGGTGCATTTAGAAGGGTCCTGCGGGTCTCTAGAAGCGTCTGGGGGCTTTTAGAAGGGACCTGGGGGTTCTAGAAGGGTCTGGCGGCTTTTAGAAGGGTCCTGGTGGTCTCTAGAAGGGTGTGAGTGCTTTTAGAATGGTCCTGGGTGCATCTAGAAGTCTCTGGGTGCTTTTAGAAGGGTCCTGGGGGCCTCTAGAATTGTCTGCGGCCTTTTAGAAGGGTCCGGGGAGGCTCTAGAAGGGTCTGGGTGCTTTTAGAAGGATCCGAAGAGGGTCTAGAAGGGTCTGGGGCTTTTAGAAGGGTCCTGTGGAGCTCTAGAAGGGTCTGGGGGCTTTTCGAAGGGTCCTGGGGGGCTCTAGAAGGGTCTGGGGGCTTTTAGAAGGGTCCTGGGGAGCTCTAGAAGGGTCTGGGGCTTTCAGAAGGGTCCTGGGTGTCGCTAGAAGTGTTTGGGTGTATTTGGAAGGGTCCTGGGGAGCTCTAGAAGGGTCTGGGCGCTTTCAGACAGGTCCTGGGGGCATGTAGAAGGGTCTGGAGGCTTTTAGAATGGTCCTGATGGGCTCTAGAATGGTCTGGGGGCATTCAGAACGGTCCTGGTGGCCTCTAGAAGGGACTGGATGCTTTTAGAAGAGTCCTGGGGGGCTCTAGATTGGTCTGGGGGCATTTAGAAGGGTCCTGGGGGGCTCTAGAAGGGTCTGGGGGCTTTTAGAAGGATACGTGGAATCTCTAGAAGGGTCTGGGGGCTTTTAGAAGGGTCCTGGGGGGCTCTAGAAGAGGCTGGAGGCTTTTAGAAGGGTCCTGGGTGGCTCTAGAAGGGTGTGGGGGCTTTTAGAAGGATCCGGGGAGGGTCTAGAACGGTCTGGGTGGTTTTACAAGGGTCCTGGGCGGTTCTAGAAGGGTCTGGGGGATTTTGGAAGGGTCCTGGGGGGCTCTAGAAGGGTCTGAGGGATTTTAGAAGGGTCCTGGGGAGCTCTAGAAGGGTCTGGGTGCTCCTATAGGGGCCCTGGGCTTTTCTAGAAGGGTCTGGAGGCTTTTAGAGGAGTTATGGGGGGCTCTAGAAGGGTCTGGGGGCTTTTATAGGGTCCTGCGTGCATCTAGAAAAGTCTGGAGGCTTTTAGAAGGTCCTGGGGGGCTCTAGAAGGGACTGGGGGCATTTAGAAGGGTCCTGGGTTTCTCTAGAAGGGTCTGGGGGATTTTAGAAGGATCCTGGGGGCCTCTAGAAAGGTCTGGGGGCATTTAGTAGGGTCCTGGGGTGCTCTAGAATGGTCTGGGGGCTTTCAGAAGGGTCCTGAGGGGCTCTAGAAGGGTCTGGGGGGCTATTAGAAGGGTTCTTGTGGCCTCTAGAAGGGTCTGGGGTCTTTTAGAAGGTTCCTGTGAGGATCCAGATGGGTCGGGTACTTTTAGAAGGATCCGGGGAGGTTCTAGAAGGGTCTGGGGGCGTTTAGAAGGGTCCTGGGAGGCTCTACAAATGTCTGGAGGGTTTTAGAATGGTCCTGGGGGCATCTAGAAGCGTCTATGGGCTTTTAGAATGATCCGGGGAGGCTCTAGAAGGGTCTGGCGGATTTTAGAAATGTCCTGGGGTCCTCTAGAAGGGTCTGGGGGCATTTAGAATGATACAGGGAGGATCTAGAAGGGTCTGGGGGCTTTTAGAAGGGTCCTGGGGGCTCTAGAAGGGTCTGGAGTCTTTGAGAATGGTCCTGGGGGGCTCTAGAAGGGTCTGGGGGCTTTTAGAAAGATCCGGGGAGGGTCTAGAAGGGTCTGGGAGGTTTTAGAAGGGTCCTGGGGTTCTCTAGAAGGGTCTGGGTGCTTTTACACGGGCCCTGGGCTCTCTAGAAGTGTCTGAGGGCATTTAGAAGAGTACTGAGGGGCTCTAGAATCGTCTGGGGTCTTTTAGAAGGGTCCTGGGGTGTTCTAGAAGGGTCTGGGGGATTTTAGAAGGGTCCTGCGGTCCTCTAGAATAGTCTGGATGCTTTTAGAAGGGTCCTGGGGGGCTCTACAAGGGTCTGGGGGCATTTAGAAGGGTCCTAGGGGGCTCTAGAAAGGTCTGGGGGATTTTAGAAGGGTCCTGGGAGCCTCTAGAAGGGTCTGGGTGCTTTTAGAATGGTCCTAGGTGGCTATAGAAGGGTCTGGGGGCTTTTAGAAGGGTCCTTGGGGGCTCTAGAAGGGTCTGGGGACCATTAGAGGGGCACTGGGAGCCTCTAGAATGGTCTGGGTGATTTTAGAAGGGTCCTCGAGAGGTCTAGAATTGTCTGGGGGCTTTTAGAAAGGTCCTGGGAGGCTCTAGAAGGGTCTGGGGGCTTTTATAAGAGTCCTGCGTGTCTCTAGAAGGGTCTGGGGGCTTTTAGAAGGGTCCTTGGGGGCTCTAGAAGGGTGTGGGGACCACTAGAGGAGCCCTGGGGGCCTCTAGAGGGGTCTGGGGTATTTTAGAAGGGTCCTGGGGAGCTCTAGAAGGGTCTGGGGGCTTTTAGAAGGGTCCTGGGAGACTCTAGAAGGGTCTGGGGGCATTTAGAAGGGTCCTGCGGGTCTCTAGAAGGGTCTGGGGGCTTTTAGAAGGGTCCTGGGGTGCTCTAGAAGGGTGTGAGTGCTTTTAGAATGGTCCTGGGGGCATCTAGAAGGCTCTGGGGGCTTTTAGAAGTGTCCTGTGGGCCTCTAGAAGTGTCTGAGGGATTTTAGAAGGGTCCTGGGAGGCTCTGGAATGGTCTGGGTGCTTTTAGAAGGATTCGGGGAGGGTCTAGAAGAGTCTGGGGGCATTTAGAAGGGTCCTGTGGGGCTCTAGAAGGGTCTGGGTGCTTTTAGAAGGGTCCTGGGGGGCTCTAGAAGGGTCTGGGTGCTTTTAGAAGGGTCCTGGGGAGCTCTAGAAGGGTCTGGGGTCTTTTAGAAGGGTCCTGGGTGGCGCTAAAAGTGTCTGGGTGCATTTAGAAGGGTCCTGGGGAGCTGTAGAAGGGTCTGGGGGCTTTCAGAAGGGTCCTGGGGGCCTCTAGAAGGGTCTGGAGGCTTTTAGAAGAGTTCTGGGGGGCTCTAGAAGGGTCTGGGGGCATTCAGAAGGGTCCTGGGGGCCTCTAGAGGGGTCTGGATGCTTTTAGAAGAGTCCTGGGGGGGTCTAGATGGGTCTGGGGACATTTAGAATGGTCCTGGGGGGCTCTAGAAGGGTCTGGGGTAGTTTAGATAGGTCCTGGGGAGCTCTAGAAGGGTCTGGGTGCTTTTAGAAGGGTCCTGGGAGACTCTAGAAGGGTCTGAGTGCTTTTAGAAAGGTTCTTCGGGTCTCTAGAAGGGTCTGGGTTCTTTTAGAATGGTCCTGGGGGGCTCTAGAAGGGTGTGAGGGATTTTAAAAGGGTCCTGGGAGTCTCTAGAAGGGTCTGGTTGCTTTTAGAAAGATTCGGGGAGGGTCTAGAAGGGTCTGGGGGCTTTTAGAAGGGTCCTGGGGGCATCTAGAAGGGTCTGGAGGCTTTTAGAAGAGTTCTGGGGGGCTCTAGAAGGGTCTGGGGGCATTCAGAAGGGTCCTGGGGGCCTCTAGAAGGGTCTGGAGTCTATTAGAA